>JAVSCE010016988.1:0-13639 GCA_032199065.1 Smutsia gigantea | reverse complement strand
TGAATAGTATTCCATTGTGTATACGTACCACATCTTTATCCATTCATCTACTGATGGACACTTAGGTTGCTTCCATATCTTGGCTATTGTAAATAGTGCTGTGATAAACATAGGGGTGCATATGTCTTTTTGATCTGAGAAGTTGTATTCTTTGGATAAATTCCAAGGAGTGGGATTCCAGGGTCAAATGGTATTTCTATTTTTAGTTTTTTGAGGAACCTCCATATTGTTTTCCACAATGGTTGAACTAGGTTACATTCCCACCAGCAGTGTAGGAGGGTTCCCCTTTCTCCACATCCTCGCCAGCTTTTGTTGTTCTTAGTCTTTTGGATGGTGGCCATAAGATTGTATTTATGTACCCTTCCACTTTTGGACCTTAGCTCATAGTATATCTTTGCCATAAAATACTTAATGCTTATTGCAGTCATGAGGTCCCATGGCATGGAAATAGTGTGGTTATTACTACATTCATCATAGCTTGGCAGCTTGGAGGAGATAGCTATAATTTTCTTTTTATGGTTTAGGCATCGGCCAAATAGAAAAACATGAACTAACCCAAAATGAATTTGAAGGGTACAAGCACTGAATCATTTAAATGGACAAAAAGCAACTATTCTACTACTAACTGCATGTGGCTTTGAAATCTGTCACTGCTCTAAGAAATTAGTTTTTTTATACCTTTTGCACTGTCTTCTCAAAACCTATTATTGAAAATGAAAAAATTGTCTTATTAATTATGTACGAGTGCTTTCTGAAGCACTATAAGAATATAAAGAGTCATTTCTAAGAGGGGCAGGCAGATGACAAAGGAACCACAGCTGTGATTTTCTTGTGAATGATTTTATGAGTTTCTTATTTAGTTTTGTAATGTGTGGTGTGCCTTTAGGTATTTACAAATGTAAGAAGCATTTTCTAAAAGACTTTTTTGTAAGGAGAAAACAAATTAGACTTATTTACAGAGTGCTTTGTCTAAGTGGCAGACTGGCTTGCCTCTAGTGTAGTTATTTTAAATTAATAACAGATAAATACCTTCTGTTAATAATTATGGCTGGTCCATCATTTGAATTAATAATGTCTGTTAGCTGAATTTCATGGCCTGAAAGTTAAAGAGGAGTTTAAAAAGTTCCCTGTAATTGGCCATTTTGTGAACTGTCCCAATTAAATGATGGAACTTTAATTCTGTAGACAAAACACTGAGCACCTACTCTGCACCAGGCATCCAAGGCTCAGTTTTTCAAACTGCTTTTAAAGTGCAAAAGATGATTGTGTCTGCATGTGGATGTGCACACAAGTATACCAGGGCTGCTTTACATTCTAGATTAAAAGTTTCTAAGAAAAGATTTTTGTGTGAATAGAAAATGTGTTGACCATAAGTTTGAAAATGGCTGATACAACATAGATCTTGTCTTCATTCTTCTGTTTAACAGCTTTCGGTGGCTCTCATGGGACAATGTTCAAGTTTATTAGTATACTGTATCCTAATTTTCCGTACCATCTTTTAAGAGTCAGTAAAGCAGTGCCTGTAGAGGCTAGCATATCCTCTCCAGGTGCCAGCCAGTAGGTATTTGCATTTGTTTCTTTCTTTATTTCTTTTGATTATCTTAGTGGGTGTCTCCCATTACCACCTAGGCTATAAATACTCTAGACTGAGATCTTTTATATAACCCTATAATGGACACCTGAAATGGGCCCTGGTGCCATTTTTAGTTTTCCTATTGGTGTCACAGCAGAAAACATGAGTATGTCTTTTATGCAGGCTGAGTTCTGAAGGATTATCAGTATTTGTGTCTGAGGAATGATGAGAACTAAAAAGTTCTGAAGGGAACAACCCAGAAAGGAATGGGTGCAGCATCCACTGGCTGGTCTGGTCCCATGGCAGAAGCGACCCTGGGACTGGGTGATTAAAAGCAAGATAGCTCCTTTCTCATTTCTTTTTCTCCATCTTAAAGTACTGTCTCTTAATTCCTCAATCCTCAGCAAAGAAATAGAGAGAGAGCCAGGACTTCTTGGAGACCAGAAAGGTAGATGAAGTACCAAGAGGATGTGGCCCCATATGACACCATACGACACATATCAGTGGGTCTATAAAGGAAACTAATAGCACCTGTTACCAGCCCCTCACTCCTCAATCTTAACAATTCCAAATCATGACTGACCAAATAACCCTGACCATGGCTAATAACTTTTCCCACCTATGCCAGCTAAAAGAAAAATCTCGTAGCCACACTACCCCAGACTTCTGTGACAAACATAACCCACACCAATAAGTGGGCTGATATTAAAACCTACCAGGGAATTTCCACAAATTATAGTAAATGAAGATGGAAATAAGCAGTTAATGTGGAAACATGTGGAATCATACATTCTTCTCAGGACTAATCCCCCAATGTAAGTTAGAACAAATCTAGATGAATCTAAGCAGTAAACATGAAAACAAGCCCAGAATCACATTCTCCTTTTAAATGTAACTTCCCAGTGTAGGTGTACATCTCCAAGACCTAACATACCTTCATTTGTTCAGATGCACAGTGTTCTTTTCCATCTGGGTGAGGGAAGCTCATCCCTCTAGGTCCAAACAAACAGATTGCAAGATCACATAAAGTGATCGAATCCCATATTTGATTACTAGGCTATGGGATCTGAAAGCAATATATTCCTTTAGTTACTCAGAGGAGAATCCTGAGTCAGTAAGATAAGTGGCAAGTATTACCTACCTTGTAGAGCTGCTTAGAGGATTGGTGGTAATTTTATTTAAAAATACAAAGAACAAGGCCCAGCATGTACAATATTCACATCATCGTCACTATATTTATTATGACTTTCCTGGCTACTTGGAAGGCTCCTCTCCACTCTTTTTCCCAAGGGCTTCTGGCTTATGTGGTCCTTAAGGCACTTCCTACCTACAATAAAGATGGACAGAATTTGTCGAGCACAGAGCCTTTATTTTATATACCATTTTCAAAGAGGACATTGTGTAAGCAGCCAACAATTTCTAATAACGTAACAGCAAAGGTAACTGGCTCAAGTCCCTCTGTGTACACCATGTACATTTCAAGTCTGAGCACCTGTGTGTCTGGTTTAAGTGAAGGTAAGGCAGTGTAGATTGTGCAAACAAATTGTGTTTCTGTGATCAGGAATGGCTACTACATGCATCACGCAGAATCCACAACCTGAAATGTTTGGATCTGTAACCGAAGTTTCCTCAAGCAAAGATGGGCATGAACAATGACGAACACATACAGAGCAACTTGGGCAGAGATAATGGATAATGCCGTGGGGCAATGAGGTTAGCACACTGATCAAGAGCCCCAAGCAGGAGGAGCCGTCCCAGTGGCAGAGCAGGCTAGGAGGGTGAGCAGCAGCCATCTCCAGCCACCTCGAGTTCCTGCCTTCACTCTAAGTTGAGCAGCTCCACGTCAAAGATGAGGGTGGCATTGGGAGGGATGACACCAGGGTGGCCCGTGGCTCCATATGCCACATCAGGGGTGCAGGTCAGCTTCGCCCTCTGCCCCAAGCTCATCTAGCAGGGATGGGGGCAGATGGGGAGAGGAGAAAGAGGGACCCAGCTTGATTTAAAAGAAAAAAGTTAAGATAACTATGCCATTTCCCCAAATTATCAGTTCTGAAGATCTGATGTGAATTTTATGTCATACACTAAAGTGACGGCTAAGAACTGTAACAAATGCAGATTCTGCCTCAGACCAGTGAAGACTTGACTGTGGGACAATAAGTTCCACAAAGTAGTCTCAAATTCATTCATCCAACAAACACTGTTATTTAAGTGTATGGCCCAAACACTTCTGTTCATAACTTCCAAAAAAATCCAGAGGGTGTATAAAGAGCACATGTATATGTAGGGTGTATAAAGAGCACATGTATATGTACCCACTCAAGTAGGGAGCAGGTCATTAAAGAGGCTTAGAGATCAGAGGCCACAGCAAGATGGGGAGGGCTAACACCCACTCTGATGGAGCATCATATGACTTCATAGACCAAGGAAGAAGAGCTTGAGCCAGGGCTCACAGCAGTTGTAAAGAATCCACCTGGCATTAATAGGACAATGGGTGAAATTTGAATCAACCGATTTCTAAATTTCGAATGACCAACTCAAAAATAGGGATGGATTGGTTAATAGTATTGTATCAGTGTTAATGTCCTGGTTTTGATCATTGTACTATGGTTATGTAAAATGTTAACATTTGGGGAAGCTGAGTAAAGAGTATATGGGAACTCTACTATTTCTGCCATATTTTTGCAAGTCTGAAATTGTTGGGGTTTTTTTAAACTTAAAAAAAAAAACACCTTGGCTACCGCCTGCCCAATCTCTTCCCGCTGCCTCAGTCCCAGACAGCTGGCAGCTCACAGGCCTCCTCAGCTAGTTCTGAGCAAGCCTGGGGGGGTGTGCTCTGTATGAGAGCCCCTGGTGACATAAAGAAGTCATGCTGGCAAAAAAAGAAGCATGGACACAAAGCCAGGACTGAAACTAGATGGCATCGCCATGCCCTGGCAATGGAGTCAAAGCAGCAGTGATCTGTGGTGGGTCAGGGTGGAGGGCAGAGCTGAGCCAGACCCCCACCTGCTCCAAAACCCCTTAGGCGAGCAACCTCAGCCTACCTGGGCTGCGCCCTCTTCAAAACCCTTGATGACTTCCTGTTTGCCAATTCTGAACTTGAAAGGTTTGTTTCTGTCTCTGGATGAATCAAATTTCTTCCCATTTTGGAGCATTCCTGTGAAAGCAAGAATAGGGTGGAAAAGAACTGTGGTCATGGGTTAACTCCCAACTCAGGCTTAACATGTCTAAAATTGAATTCCTATTCTGCACAAACCTGCTCCTTTTCAAGTCCTCCCCATCCATCCTGCTGCCCAAGCAAGAACCCTGGATGCCTCCCCCTGCTTAGCTCCATACACAGCCTCTCACCAAGTCCTACATTATGTCCTACATATGTCTCGAATCCACCTACTTTCTCCATTTCTGTTACCACAACCTGTGGCCTTACCAAGTCACTGTCATGTCTCACCTATGTACAGAACAACCTCTAACTGGTCTTTTTGCTCCATCCTACTCCATTCCATTCTCCACCCTATGCCCAGAATGATTTTCATTTTAAAACACATATCTGGTCATATTACTCCCTTGCTTAAAACACTTCAATAGTTCCCTGTGGCAGAATCCAAATACCTAACTGCATGCAGGCACTTCAAGCTCTGGCTATTGCATGCCTGGTGACCCTCTGTGCTCTTGCCTTCTTTTACTCCTCCAACTTTTCCCATTCAGGTCACACCTTTCTCGAATACCTCTGCACTTTACAACTGTTTTTGTGCCTCTTCCTCAGCCTGAGGATGTCTTCCCAGGCATTTCTGCCTCAGGTTGAGTCCTCACCTGATTTCCCCCCAACATGTAAAATCCAAAGGCCACACCATCCTCTATGGCAGTGAACAGCATAAAGTGACCAGCCAGTCAGTGGTGGCCTCCAAACCCCATACAAACAGGGCTGTTGGAATCCAGGACATCCTGGGTGCCGTCTCCAGAAGTTTAGAGCATCTCTCAGCCTCTGACTTGTGATCCCCGATGTGCACATGATGTCTCAATCCAGCTGCCTAAGGCCCAAGAGCTGCTTTCTACTTCCGATTCTTCGTGAATGACTTGAAGATCAGGTTTTCTGTAAATGATGCTATTCCACAGCTTCCTCCTACAGCTCATGAACCGCAACAAAAGGCAATTTGGGGCCAGTGGAAGATCTGGCCTGTAAGTTCAGAGACTGGGGTCTGATTTTACTACTAACTCACTGTGTGAAGTTAGGCAAATCACTTCCTTTCTTATGGCTTCAAATTTGCCATGTTTAACATGGGACGTCTGGGCCAGTTTATCATTGAGATCTATGACTGTATTTCTGAATTCCTACAACTTAAATGTATACAAGGGACAGTCTTATTTACCTGCTTCTGGACAGAATAAATTGGGTTCTTGCCCTGGGTACCAAACCAGACAAAGGAGAAAACCCTATGGTTTCACAGATGGATTCTAAGGAGATCAAATACAAACTCGTGAATACACACAGACTGCTCAGACACTCAGATACACAGAGATACTCATGCATGCTCATATGCATTTATGCCCACACACAAGAAAAACCCTGATGGCCAAACAGATTCTAAGAAAATATTCAGATGTACAGATCTACATACATTCACACAGACACATATTTGGACAAATATCCATGTAGATATGCACACGCCCACACACACACACACACACACACACACACACACACACACTTCCACACTCCATTTAAAGACTTTCTCATTCTCCAATTTCTTCAGGTTTTAAATTAAGACTTAATCTACTTCAGACCATGTACAGTTATCTCAGCTACAAAATCAGCCAAAACCGTGCAGTCCAGAAACAGACCCACGTATGTATGATTAGCTGATTTGAAAAAGCTGCCACTGCTTGCATTGGGAAAGGATGATTTTTTGGATTAATGTTGCTGAATCAACTGTGTATATTCATATGGGGGGAAAATGAACTTTGACCCCTACTTCACACACACACACACACACACACACACAAATCAATTCTAGATGGATCATATACTTAAATATGAAAGATAAAATGATAAAGCTTCTACAAGAATTCCCAATAGGAGAATATCTTCATGACCTAGGGATAGACAAAGATTCTGAATACAAAAAGTACTAACCCTAAAGGAAAAGATCAATACGTAGGACCCTATTAAAATTAAGAACTTCTGTTCAAAAAATGCCATTAACAGAGTAAAAAAGGCAAGCCATAGCTTGGGAGCTGTTCGGAATAAGGTCTAACCAACGAAAGACTCAAATACAGAGTACACAAAGAATACCTATAAATCAATAAGAAAAAAGGTAAACTCATTTTTTTAATTGGACAAAATTTAAGTGGACTAAAGAGGACATCCAAATGGCCAGTAAGCACAGGAAAAGGCGCTCAACTTCATTAGTCATCAGGGCAATGCCAGTCAAAACCACAGTGAGATACCCCCAGGCACTCAAGAAAGAGGGCCAAAACAAAGACAAAAACTTTACTGTTGATGAGGATGTAGAACTGGAGCTCTCAAACATTGCTGCTGACAGTGGAAAAGGGCACAACTACTTTGGGAAGCTGTTTGGCAGTATCTGCTAAAGCTGAGCATAGGCATAACCCTGTGCCCCTGCAATGCCACTTCTGGGTATATACCCAACCAAAATGTGTACATTCGTGCACCAACAGATATCCACAAGACTGTTCAAAGCAACACTATTCATAATAGCCAAAACCTACCAACAACCCAAATGTCCATCAACCTATAGGATAAACCAGTATATTCAGACAATGACCTCTATAGAAATAAAAAGGAACAAACTTCTATGGATAGATCTCACAGATATAATTTTGAGTGAAATAAGCCAAACATGAAAGAATACAAGTATGATTCCATTTATATGATGTTCCAAAAAAGGCAAAACCAATCCATGGGGACAAAAGTCAGAGGGATGGTTACCTTTAGGGAGGTGTAGTGACTGGGAGGAGGCATGAGGCACACTCCTGGGTGTTGTGGAAATGCGTATGTTGATCTGGGCAATGGTTACATGAGTGTGATCACTTTGAAAAATTTCATTGACCTGTACATCTTAGATTTGTTCTCTACTGTATTTATGTTTACTAAAAAATTTACCAAAAAATCCCATACAGTCTCCTGCTGCATTTGATGAGACAATCCCTCTCCCCAAACCAGAGCATCTCATGGCTGACACCAGTGTTTAATGCATGTTGCCTGCTCTCTGTATGTATTGTGAGAAGTCTTTGCAAAAGGATGTTGTGGTTTCAGTAACTTAATAAGTACTGGTCTGTCTGCAACATGCAGAACAGATAAATCAATTACACAGGTCAGAGGCCCCAGAGGACTCATGGTAATTAGGCCACATCACCGGGAGATAAAACACGGCTCCAGTCCACTGACGTCAGCAAACAGCCACATAGCTGTTGAGAAATACCCACACCGTCTGCCTAGAATTAACCTGGCACTTCACACTGGCCCAGAGTACTGCTAAAAATGGCCCCATCTGAATATGTCCTAGGAATTAAGCTGGCCTTGCTGTCTGCTAAGTGGCTGTCACCAAGTTTGCCACATTGGGAAGCAGGTCACAAGGCAGAACACTCACCCCACTTAGAACAAACACCTGCTCATGATCTTCCTGCCAGCAGGCCTCAGGAACTTCATCTAGAATGTTCCTTGGCCCACCTGGCCTTCCAATACAGACCATCCAAGAGAGGTTGCAGAGATGTAGGGCTCCCCTCTGACTCCCATAGCACCTTGAGCCAAGCATAGCCATCACCCCACCCCTCACACCACATCAGAGCCTCTGGATGACTTGTCTGTTCTCCCCAATCCCACAGCCCCAAAGAAGGCAGGAATCCTCCCTTTTCATCTTTGTGCCCCCAGTGCCCAGCACAGCATCTTGCACCCAGCAGGTGCTCATCCACAGTAGGATGAACTGGATAGATTATTTTTGAAAAAAGAAGGAAATTCTGAGAAAGCCAACCTCCTCTTCTCTAATAATACTGTAGAACAAAAAAGGAGTCTGCTCACAGCCTTAAGAAGAGATTTCCAAACATCAGAAAGAACCAGCAGGGCCAGGCTTCGACAACAGAAGAAAGGGGAATGGAGGTATCTGGCTCAATTAGAGGCTGGCACCTCAGACGACTCTTGCTGGTGTAAGTGGGGAGCGGTTAACTTTGCAAGCTCTCTTTCTCATTCCTATAAGGTTGGCTGGGAGAAGTGGGGGATAGTTGGTCAGAGGGAAATGTGGCTGCCTTGGGCTTTGGGCCTGATCCAGTGGAGCAGGTGCCTCTGGAGAGGGTATCAGAGGAGGGGCCTGCCTTGGGAGGGGCAGGTCTGGATGAGGGCTGAGGGAGCCAGGCCTACCTGTGTAGTGCACCACACACGTCTGCCCCTTCTTGGGGAATGTCCTTCCTGCAAGGAGACATGAGGGCAGATGAATGAATAGGGCATGAGAAAAAGTCACCTGGGACATTCAGGTGGGACTGTGACCCGGAGATGTGGTCCGCATTCCCCTCTATACCACGGAGAGGCCCATGGCTAGTTCTGGCTCTGTGCTTTCTGCACCTCTCTGGCCTTGGTGAGATTCCCTTGGGTTCCTCAACTCTATTCTATCCTGGTTCTTTTTTTTTTTCTTTGATTGCCCTTTTTACTTTCCTTCATCCATTCCACAAACATTTACTGACTTTACAGCCTACTGTGTGTCAGGCCTGGGCTAGATTCCAAAAACACAGAGCAATGTATGAACTGATGAAGTTAGGGAAACAGACATAAATACTAGATTATAATGCAGGGTGATGACTGCAATTAAGGATGAATAAACATAATCATTCACAAATATTTACTGACTATCTACTATGTGGGAGACCTGGGCCTGATTTCAGGGATATAGCAGTATACCACACAGACAAGACTATCAATTACCCTTTTAGAGTTTACATTCTAATGGAAGGAGGTAAACAATCCTCAAATAAACAAGAAAATCACAGATTGTGATAAGTTCTCTAGAGAAAATAAACACAATGATAAATTAAAGGGTCATACTGTGGGACAGGCCACTTGAGAAAGAGTCACCCAGGGTGGCCTCTCAGAGAGGTGACATTTGAACAGAAACTTGAAGGATGAGGAAAATGCTGGGAAAAACACTGCGGGAAAGGGAGCAGCAAGTGCACAGGCCCTGAGATGGGAAAGGATGGGTGTATTTGCTAAATGTAAGGGAGGCCAGGTGACTGGAAAGAAAGCAGACAAGTGGGAAAGAATCACTGGATCATGCCGGGCCTTGAAGAACTGGATTTAATTCTGTGTGCAATAAGAAGCCACTGGAGGGTTTTAAGTAAGAGAATGACATAATCTGAATTAAGATTTTATAAAATCACTCCAGTTGCTGTGGGTAGGATGGACAATTAGGTGCCTGTTGCAATAATCTAGACAGGAAATCAATGATGGCTTGAATTACCATGGTGGCAGCAGAGAAGAGAGCAAAATAGACTGGAGATATATTCTGGAAGCAGAGCTGACAGGGTTTGCTAATGGAGTGGAGATGGGGTCCAGGATGAGGGAAAAGGAGAAATCAAGCACAATGCTTGGGCTTTCAGTTTGGGTAACTGGAGGGTGGTAGAGCTAATTCCTAAGATGGGGCAGACTGGAACAGATTGGTGCGGGTGGCAATCTTGAGATGCCTATTAGACATCTGAGTTTATATTTCAAGTAGACAGATGCAGTATCTGCACAGGAGGCCTAAATTTGGGTGGAGTTTAAAGCCATGGGGCTGTTTAACAAAGCCTTGGGATGGCTAACACCAGAGCCAACATTTAGGGGACTCTGGGAGTCTGAGGGAGGGAGCAACTAACTGACTGTGGGTGTCAGGGAAAGCATCAGAGAGGGAATGATGGTTACACTGGGTCTGAAAAGATGAGTAGTTTGCCAGAAGAAGTAAAGGGAGATAATCTGGGAAATGTGGACAACATGTGCAAAGGTCTAGACTGGAGCAATAGTAGGAACTTCACCTGGTTCACTGCTGTAACCCTGGGCCCTAGCACATAGTACATGTTCAATAAATATTTGCTGACTGACTGGCATGTTTTGCAGGCAGGTTGCTAAAGCTGGAAAAAAAGTTGGTAGTGGGTGTAAGGACTGGTCAAAAGAGATGACACCCCTTTGTGGAAGGTAAGAATAGGCTAGATCACCATCAGCCTGGAGAAGGAGGTGGAAAATTGATTAAAACATTTTACAGGGGAAGGGTGTTGGGGCAAGGATAGATGAAAGGCAGGGAGGTGAGAATGGAGGTGGGAAGACCAGTTTAGAGGCTGAGCAGAAATCCAGGTGAGAGATTATGGTGGCCTGAACCAGAGCAGGGGCTGAAGGGCTGGAGCCTAGAAATATTCATCAGGAGGACTTCACAGGACATGGAGTGGAGCTCCTCCAGACAGGTGTCCCCAGCACCTCAGCATACTTGTTGAAATATTAACTTGTGTATTTCTCTCCTGGCGAACAGGACAGTAGCTTGACCCTTTCATGCTTCCTTCTCTCAAGGGTTTAGACTGGGCTAAAAGCAGAAAGGCAAGTTCTTTCATGCTTTCCTTAAAAATCTAATGTCCTTCAAGAGAAAATGCCCCTTGTCCTTGGCCAGGGAGAGAAAATAACGAGAGAAAACTGTAAAGGATTCCCTTGAGTCAGAGAAGGGAGAAGAAGCCTTCAGCCTCCTGGCAGAACCCTGTGGCAGTGCCCTGGAGGGTGACAAGGGGAGATGTGTCCTGGGCCCCAGCACCACGGATCCCAGCATGCGCAAAGAAGCCTGTCCCTGCGGGTGATAGGAGGTGACTTACGGCTGTGTTGCCTATACTGCATTTCAACAAAGAGGGTGGCCAAGAGGCCCTCCGATCTCCTCGGGAAGGTGGGGATAGTCAGTAATGTCTGACATGGTTTGCCTGTCAAATCCTGCAGAAACGGGGGGTTCCAGTCTGAATTAAAGAAATAGAGAAATGGCTATTCCTTGCACACCGTGGTCCAATTATACAAGGGATGTCTGGAAAAGTGAGTGGTGCCAGTTCCTGAGGTGAGGTACAGGGAATACAGACGGTGCTTGGTTGGCAGTGGGGAAGACAAGGAGCATGAGTTCTGTTTTGGACTTGCTGAGTTTGAGGGATCAGTGGGACATCCAGGGAGAGGTCAAACAGCAGCTAGATAAATGGACCACCGTGAACTCAGGTCGGAGGGCTGGGCTGGGCTGGGAGGCTTAAGTTTGGAGGCCATCCGTTTGCAGACTATAATGAAAGCCGTGGGAGCCTACAGGATGGCTGGAGAGAATGAGAGGGGCGGGGGAGAAAAAGCGAGATGCAGAGGCAGCGGCGGGAGCGCTTCTCCCCAGACTGGCGGGTCCCTGCGGCGTCTACCGCCCAGCCCGCAGAGGACCACCTAAGGGAGGCCCCGCGCGGGGTGTGTTGGAAGGGGGTTGCCCCGAGTAGGACAGACCCTAAGGCAAGACCTTTCCCGTTTCTAGTGCTCACCCTGCAGGGCAGGGAAAGCGGAGCTAAAACCTAGCCCTGGGATATCAGCAGTGGCGGATAACCGAGCGATTCCAGCCACAGCAGCGGCTGCCCGAGGCCCCCGGGGCGGTGTCCAGCCGCAGACCCCACTTCCCGGCCGCCGCCTTCGTTCCCCTAGGTGAGCGGGCGCGGAAGGGGAGGGTAAAGGAGCGTCTGCCAGACCCGCGACGCTCTTGTCTGGGGTCTCCTCCCGCCGCCCCCATCCTAGGCCCGCCCCCACCTTCGGCACCCTCCGAGCCACCTCGGTCCCAATCAGACCCCCACCCGCCCGGCTCCGCCCCGGGACCCTTCCTCCTCCCCCAGCTCCGCCGCCCGGTACCGTCTCCCGGGGAGATGGTCTCGATCTCCACGCCCATCTCAGTCCCTCTGGCCCCGCCTCCGAGGGTCCCCGCTGCTGCCCCGACCCCGGCTCGGCTCCGGCCCTGGCCCCTCAGGCGCTCCGGCTCGCCTCCCCGCCGCCACTGCAGAGCCGGAGGAGGTGCGGCGGGAGTCGGGACCTGCGCGGGGAGGGGCCGCGGGGGAGGGGGCGGCGGGGCGGAGCGGCGCGGAAAGGTGGGGTCGACAGGGGCGGGGCCCCGGGGAGCGACCCAGACACGGCTGCTCCAGAGCTTGGCGGGGTTAATAAAGATCGTTAACCCGCAAACTGGGAAGATGGTGAAGGAGGCACGAAAACACTTGAGCATCCACCCACCTACCTATCCATCATCTCTCCATCCGTCCATCCGTCCATCCGTCAGTCCATCCGTTCAGCACATACTTATCTAATACCTACTCTGTGCTAAGCTTTGGGGAGTCAACCCAGTCCCGCAGACTAGGGGAAGGCCGGCAACTAAACCAACAATTTAATTAGATGCACTCACTTCCGTGGTGTTCAGAACATTATGGATGTACCATAGAGGTACTTACCCTGGCTCAGCTGCCCGGATCTGTAGCTGGGAGTGTATTGGAGGAGCAGAGAACTAGTCATTGCTGACCTTCTCCCAGCCACCCTAAATCCCTATTCATCATCCTGGGTAGTTCTGCCCCACACACAGATGGGTTCCCTGTGCAAAAAACTGCGCCCTAGGAGCACCAATTAAGACAGAATCACTGTCCCCCCAAAATTAAATCTGTGACAGTGTGATTCGTTCTGTCGGATGAATGGATGAGTTCAACCTTGAGCTCCTCTTCACCTCCCTTCACCATGCCAGACTCTTCGCCTCCACCCAAAAGAGATCCAGGAATCTGGATAGATACCTTTGGAGGATGTAACATTTACTTGAAGAATGAATGGTACTTAAGTTCTCTCTCTCTCTCTCCCTCTTTTTCTCATTCTTCCCTGCATTATTCCAAAAATTGATGTGAAGCTACAAGTGATGCTGGAAGATAGGCATTCCAGAGTGGGCCCTAGAGGTGTTCGTCCTGCATTTCCCTACCCCCTACTCTCCCAGGTTATCTGAGACTTCAGGTTAAATTAATCGCTACAGGAGGACTAGCTGTTTTGTTCAAGAAAGATGATGGTCAGCTGTGTACTTTGTA
>JAVSCE010016987.1:0-99160 GCA_032199065.1 Smutsia gigantea | reverse complement strand
AACTTAACTTTCTTGTTAAGTTATTGTAAACACAGTCTGATGTTTCTTTATTTCTCTCCCTTCTTATTCCTCCTCCTCCATTCTTTCTATAATAGGTGTTTTATTCTTTGCCTTTAGTTAGTATTTGGATGGTCTGCTTTCTTTGCTGTGATTTTTTTTTTCTCTGGTGACATTTTTTTAGCCTTAGGTGTACTTCCATCTAGAGTAGTCCATTTAAGATTTCCTGTAGTGGTGGTTTATGAGAGGCAAACTCTCTCAACTTTCGTCTATCTGGAAATTGTTTAATCCCTCCATCATATTTAAATGATAATCGTGCAGGATACAATATTCTTGGTTCGAAGCCCTTCTGTTTCATTACGTTAAATACATCATGCCATTCTCTTCTGGCCTGTAAGGTTTCTGTTGAGAAGTCTGATGATAGTCTGATGGGTTTTCCTTTGTAGGTGATCTTTTTTCTCTCTAGCTGCCTTTAATACCCTGTCTTTATCTTTGATCTTTGCCATCTTAATTATTATGTGTCTTGGTGTTGTCTTCCTTGGGTCCCTTGTGTTGGGAGATCTGTGGGCTTCGGTGGACTACGAGACTACTTCCTTTCCCAGCGAGGGAAAGTTTTCAGCAATTATTTCTTCAAAGACACTTTCTATCCCCTTTTCTCTCTCTTCTTCCTCTGGTACTCCTATAATGCGAATATTGTTCCGTTTGGATTGGTCCCACAGTTCTCTTAATATTCTTTCATTCCTAGAAATCCTTTTATCTCTCTCTGCCTCAGCTGCTCTGTACTCCTGTTCTCTGTTTTCTATTCCATTAACAGTCTCTTGCATCTCATCCATTCTGCTGTTAAGCCCGTCGATCGCTTGTCTGATTTCTGTATTGTCTTTCCTCAGTTCCCTCACTTCCTCCCTCAGCTCTTGCACATTTCTCTGTAGGTCCATCAGCATGGTTATGACTTTTATTCTGAATTCTTTTTCAGGAGGCTGTGCATTTCCATCCCTTCAGACTCCCTCTCTGGGGTTGTCTGGTTGATTTTGGTCTGAACCATATTCCTCTGTCTTTTCATGGCTATATAATTGGTCACTGATAGTTGCCACGTATGTCAGCTGGGCTCTTTAAGACTTTAAAAAGAGAAGAACAAAAAAAGAGAAAAAAAAAGAAAAAAAGAAAGAAAGAAGGAAAGAAAAAAAGAAATAAAGAAATAAAAGAAAAAACAAAAACAAAACAAAACAAAAAAAATGCCCACCGGACGTAGATTCTGTGGGAATGGTCTAGGTGGCGCTGTTGCCCCACTATTCCACAGCTGTGACTGTGCCGCTCTGCAGGGCCCTTTATCGCTCTGGCAGGGGTGGGAACGAATAGGAGGCTGTTAATCTCAGTGAGAAGTGTTAAGTATGGCTACGCTTCCTCAGTCGCCAGCTAAGGCGTCTGAAACTCCCCAGGTCTCCCAGCCTGCTGGGCTGAGAGTGCTGGGGCGATCTGGTTCCTCCGCTGGGCTCCTGTCTCTTTAAGACCGCTGAAGAAAGCGCGCTTTTTTTTTTTCCTTCCCGGGAGCTGGCTGCAAGCACCCTGGCGCGTTCCCTGCTCAGATCCTGCCGCTCTGTCTCTCCAGTCTCTGCTGCACTGCACAATGTGGGTCAGCGCTCCCCGCGCAGATCACCGGGGCTGGCTACTTCGCGGGGTGTACTTCCACTCCCTCCCGGCTCTGAATCCTCTCCTCCCACCGGTGCGCTGGGGTGGGGGAGGGCTCGGGTCCCGCCGGGTCGCAGCTCCGTATCTTACCCGCCTCTTGGGGTGCCGAGTCCTCTCGGGTGTCGCTGCACGCTGTGCGCTTTCCTGTGTATTCTCGTCTCTCTTTTAGGAATAGATGTATTTTCTGTGTTTTCGTAGATAAATATAGTGTTGGGAGGAGATTTTTGCCACCCTGCTCACACCGCCATCTTCCCAGAAGTCCCTTTTTTTTTTTTAAGGCAAGTAGCATTCTGGTCATCTAGGGTCCCTGAGAGGCCTCAAAGGCCTCCCCAGCTTTGCCCCTGAGATTCTAAGAGACACTTGCAGTGAAGCCCATGGGGTGAAAGGAGAATGAGAAACAGGCTGGAGATCACCATTCGTTGGAGAGCCAGAGAAAATTAATGCACATACATGTATCCATTAACACAGAGCTTCCGTGTGCCACAAGGACACCACTGGGCATGGTGCAGCAGCTGCCCTGAGGCCTGATACAGCCTGAAAGATATGAAGAAACAGATGTGGGTCTGATTTGTCATTCATATAATTAGAAGGTTTTGATGAGAAATAGGATGGGAGAAAGAACATAGAGTTAGGCATTAGACAAAACTGGGATTAGTATCTTTTCCTGGTTTAAAACACTCCTCAAGATGATAAATCAGGATTTTGCCCCATGCCTCACCGATAGAGATATAGTCACTTTTGGTTGAGACCCCAGCCTGTAGGCTAGCAGAGAAGAAGGTGTCAAGTCCAAAGCTAACCTTTCAAAAACATCAGTGTGGCCCTGAGTTCTGCTGCCAGCTGTAGAAGAAAAGTGTTCTTCATCTAATTCCAGTAAGAGAGGTGTTAGCAGGCTATCAAAGTTTATGGAATTCACCCTAAGGGTGGGCCCTGTGATAGGCAGTCTGGGGCAGCCCTCCTCTCTATTTTCACCCTCTTCTTCCCCTTACACACTTTTCTCAGGCTCCTCTTCCGCTCTGAGTCATCCAGTCCTCAACTCTTCCACAGGGGTAGATGTAGCAGAGCCAGTCCTTGAAAGCTGTGCAGATCTTTCACCTTTCTGCACTAGTCCTCATCATATAGTTGCTCATAGTGGGTTCTCTCAACGGCTGGAACCATGTTTTATTTATCTCTGCATCCCTAGAGCCATCCCTGGAGGTACAGATGTGGAATGAAGAGTGTTGAGTGGTTGAGTGAACAGACAACACACAGAGCCACCATCCCCATACTTAACTCCCCAGAACAACCTTAAACAGAAAATATCACTAGATAGTATAATGTAAAGAAGAAATGATCTACAGTTATCTTGAAGAATTTATCTTCAAAACTATCTTTTGAGAAGTTCCCCAACTCTTATATGTAGGATAGGCGGATGGCCCTTCCTCTTTGTGTTTCATCACTTACAACCTTAGCCATTTATCTGGGCACCTCATCTGCCTAGACTACAGCTGGCTAGCAACAAAAGCCTTCCTATAATAACTAAAGCAGGTGTTGTCAAGGTCATACATCATCAGAAGAACAACTCAGACTCTCACCTAATCACTTTAGGTATATTTCTAAGAAGCCTGGCTCGTGTGTGTGTATGTGTGTAGGAGGCTCATTTAGCAGAGAGCTAAACAGGCCAAGGCAGGGAGCTTCCCTGCAGGCAAAAATGAAAAGTGTTCGTGTTGATGAGTTTGTATTCTAGGAAAGTTATTAAATGGCAGAGAAACAAGAATTTTGTAAAGGTTTTTTTGTCAAAATGGTTAAAATGAAAATGAAAAAAATGGTCCTTGAGATAAGCTTGAGGTATTTGAAAAATTCACTTACGTGGAACACTTTGTTTTCTGATGTTATAGGATAAATGAAGTGTACGGAGGGGTAGTGGAAAGCTCACCCATGGACATGTCATGCAGAGAAACCAAGCCTTGTGCCCCCGCCCCTAGGGGGCGTTTCTGGCAGGGAGGAGCGATGTCCCAAGTCTGACACCTTTCCACGTTTGAGATTTAGATTTTCTACTCTACATCCAGTCTTCAGATGCTTTAAAAAGTTTGGACAATTAGTCATTTTTCCCTTCGTTTTTTCCATTGTAGCTTTGGACTCAAGCTGTCAAGCTTCCCAGGCACATGTTGCCATGGGAGACTCTGTTTGTTTAGGGTGGAGCAGTTGTTTTTGGCAGGTTGGGGGAGGAGCGATTAATTCTAATAGGTATATAGTAAATTAAATACTTGGGTCTTTCCAACCTTTTCTCTGTATTCCTGCTTCTTTTTTTTATAAGTTCTCTTTTCCTCCTAGGTGACCCTTTAAGAGCAGAAAAGAAGCAGCATCTAGAAATCATGTCTGGGTTATTGTCATAGAAGCCCAGTGGGACCTAGAGAAAGTCACCTAGGCCATTTCTGCTCTTTTCAACATTTCTTCCCCAATGTTCTTGAGAGGAGAAGACATCCTTGGGGAAGACTTTGGAAAGAAAGGTGCCCCAGGATCCCTTATTGATCCATTCAAATGGATAAGTTGTCTTATGAAAAGGAAGTTCTTTAGATCTCCCTTTAATCCTTCATACTGAAGACCATACTTTTAAATCTAGGGAAAGTATTTTGGGTGCTCTTTGGATTTTTATAGACAGTTATATCAAAAAGAAAGAAGGAACACATTAAGTTTTGCCAATGAGTCAGTCAGGGTTGGAGGAAAAGTAGCAGATGTAGTGTTAGATGATGAAAATATACTTCAAACACTCAAATAGGAAACAAAATTCTCAAGAAATCTCAGTAGATGTATCAGTCCTCCCAAGAGCACCCAAGAGCATCTATAGGTGTTAGGATACCGCTCGTTATATTTTGATTCCTATTGTTAGGCTGCGATGGTGGACCCAAGTCCTGATTATATAGTTATTCCAAGTTTTCCAGAGCCAGAGTAACTGACTCCAGTATTAAAGACAAATGCTCATCTCAGAATCTTTTGTCTTTTACCCCAGTGAGGCCGTGTTGAAAACAGAATTCATTTTCACTTCCTGCTCTCAACTGACATTGCTGTGCAGCTGTGCGACAGCTGTTGAGTTCCACCCCACAAGTAGTAGCTTTTCAGTGATTGGCAAACTGGTATACATCTGGAATGATGTTCAAATGACCTCAGGACCCCATAGAATAAATCAAAACATTGAAGTAATAACTTGGATGAGCTCTTTCTGATGTAACTTAATTGCTAAAAATGACTTAATGGCCATTTTTTAGTTTAGTGATCTATCTCATCAAAGCGCCATGAAATAGGGAACAGTCCTTGTATTTGACATTTAAAGAGGGTGGGTGGAGACAGAAAGAGATGTGAACATGTAAACTGGAAGGTGGCCTCCAAACTCAGGAGTCTACTGTCTTGTGGCCACAGATGGTTTCTGAGGCTCTGCGGTTGTAGGACGGGGAGCAGCCGTGCAACCGGGTAGGCGGGCTGGCTGGCGTGCCCTCCAGGAGGCTGCGGAGCGCTGTTTCCTTCCCAGAGCAGTTCTAAAGAAACAGTTCATTGGGCTGAGCTGTTTGTAAACCGCTTGTTGCTGTTCTTATCATACATTCTCTTACGGGGTGAAACACTCCATTAACTCTGGTTTGGCCTGGGCCCCTTTCCCATTTTAGTTCTTATTAACTTGCAAAGTAACAGGAGTGAATGGAAACAGTTTGGCTTTCTCTGTGCTAACCCCGTGTCTAGCTGCTGTTCCTGAGGTAGCCATATCTGTGGGACTATTTCTGTTCCAGCACTGGTGTCCCAAACCCTAGGACCACTGTAGTCTGGACAGACATTATGTCAGTCTTCACAGTGCCTCAGAACTACAAGGGCCTCTAAGAATGAGGAGAAGGGGTGGAGCTTACGGACCTTAATATCTGACAACCAACCAAATGTCAAGATGTATGACTTCCAGTCCCAAGTTCTGCTTGACCTTCGCTCTGCAACCCAGGGCAATTTTTGTCGTCCCCATTGCCCCACTGGTAAAACAGGACTTTTAAAGCCATTCTTGCCTGATGCAGAGGCTTTTCCTGATGATCATCAGACTTCAATGTGTGAAAATATTTTGTAACCTGTATGACATAAAGACCTATTATTATAAGAAAGCAAAATAGTTGATTAAGGAGTTTAAATGAACCATTCTGGAGCCTGGAGAGGGCCACAGGCAGGGGCTACAGGTGAAATCTGACAATTTCTTAGGTCTGATAGTCTTATCTTGAGACATTTAACTTGAGTTAGGTTAGTTTTGTGTCCAGTCCCTGGGCACTCCCCATTATATCTGCGGAGTTCCATGGGTCATGTTGGGCGTGGGGGTGAGCAGGCTGAAGCCTGGGGAACCTGTACGTGGACACTGACCCCCTACTCCTTACCAGCCTTTCCAAGCAGATGGTTGGTGTGATACTATCAACAACCGGGCCTACTGCCATTATGATGGGGGAGACTGCTGCTCTTCCACACTGTCCTCCAAGAAGGTAAGCGGGCCACCCAGGAACAGCAGGCGGGGAGGGGCTCCAGGAACCAAGGCAGGTGCTTTGCCTGGCTCTCCTTCATGGTGTATCATAACTGGCTTTTATTCTACAGTCAAGAAGAGGGAATTATAATGAACAAACATGCTTCTACAGTGCCAAGATTAAGGGTAGTAATTTTAGGATGGATTCTTAGGAAACACTAGCTCTCTAATAGCCAGACCCAGAACTCCTTCAGAGAAGCCATGGCTTTTGCTACTCAGAAACTCACACCTGCTTGTTGCTGACCAGGAAACATTTCTGTAGACGGAGAATTATGGCCTCCACTCCTTGGGGAGGCAAGATGAACAATAAGGTGATATCCAGTGATTACTCATCTTCATAGTTAATAATCCTGTACAGTGTATTGAAGCATATTGCAGGTGTATGCTGAGTGACCACCACAAGCTACCTGAATCACCCCATGGACCATATATCCTAAGTGGTAGTCCTTTGCTCAGTGTCTTTTATCCCTTTTGCTCTAGGCTCTATTAAATATGTTTCAGATATGCTGAAACCGAGCCTGTAAAATTGAGTAAGCTGAAATTTTGCGATAATATGGATAAAAAACCAAGCGCTCCAAAGGTATTTGGTGGTAGTGGGCCAATCTGATGAATCAGAAATATGCAAGAGATAGTATTTCTTTCCTTGTGTGTGTCTGTACAATAAAGTCACACTTACATGCTCTACACAGATCTGAATACATCTCCTAACAGCTAATATTTACTGATCACTTAATACGTTCCAGGCCCTGTTCTTACCACTTACATGAATTGACTTATGTAATGCAGAGTGCTCAGGGAATCATTGGATCACTGTTCAATTTGGCCCTCTTATTCTGAAAACTAATGAATCCCAATCCAAGAGAAATGGATCAAGAGCAGGGATTATAGATCAGAAACCATGCCAACTACCTCCTGTTCTCACCTGCAGCAAGTAACTGATCAAGGATCCTATCTGTATAAAGGAAGGTATAACCACTTTAGAAGGAAACAAGCGATTCTTTCCCATCTCCATCTCACACTTAAGAAATCCAGGGTTTCTCTTTCATGGAGTTCAGTGCCCATGGCCAGCATGCCCAAGAATCAGGATTGAAAAGGCACCTTTTTGCCTGTTGACCCCCAAATCATATTTTGCTTCATGTGTGAAAATATGCTGGGAAATTTTGCCGAACAACACTACCCTTCTACAGACCGCTTGCCCAATCACCAAGCCCGTCCCTTCAGTGTATTTGGACAATTAAGTGGTCTGCCTGTGTATGTTTATCTCACTTGATTGTCAATGCCCAAAGGGCAGAGTATTTGCCACTTTTACATCATGTCTCCCAAATGTCTAGTTCTCTCTGAAGCTGATCATGGACACTCAAAAAGTATGTCTATCCATTGCTAGCAGTGTGAGCAGGAAAAGAAGGACTTTTGCTGGACCATTGTGACATGGAGGAGGGATAACTACATAGCAGGGAGGCAATCTAGCCGCAGACAATGAGTAGAGAGATACATTGTTTCACCAAAGTATATCCTGGGTTCAAGAAAGCCAAAAACCTCCTGCTTATGAAAATGACAAGAGACTCCTATGGCTCAAACACCAAGAAGTAGGAATGACAGAGCTCGGTTTAGATCCTTGGTTTCCCAGATAGTGTCATGAACGTGAATTAAGTCACCCAACCTCTCCTGGCCTTCCCTGTAAGAAGAAAATGCTAACATTCATTTTACCTACTTTACAGGGATTTTGTGAAGATGATAATAGCAACAGAAACATTACTAGCAGTAGATTTAGACGTTAGTGATACTATCAGAAGCAGTAGTACAGGTGTTACAGGTGCCAGGAAATGTGTTTTAAATCCATTCTCTTATTTAAACCGCAGAACACCCTCTGTGGTAGTTACTGTTGTCCTCCCACTTTATATACAAAGAAAGTGAAGCAAGGAAGGGTTACCATGTCTAAGGAGACTTGGTGTGTTAACTGAAAGAACCGAGTGTTAATTTCGATTCTGTGATATTAACATTTAATCCCACGCTTCCTCTGGGACCAAGTGAGGAAAGCAAAAGCTGGCCGAAAAATAGGAACCTTGGCACAAAAATGGTTTATTTCAACTTCTTTTTTATTTCCGCCTAGGTCATTCCATTTGCTGCTGACTGTGATCTGGATGAATGCACCTGTCTAGACCCCAAGGCTGAAGAAAATCAGTAACTGTGGGTTCAAGCCCCTCCTTCCACTGCCCTGGAGGCAGTAAGAAAGAGAAGCCTCCACAAAAGCAAAAGGTGAATGAAGAAGGAAGGTCCTGTAATGAAGGAAGGCAGAAGAATACAAAGAATCTTGTAGGTGCCAACTATTGCATCAAGTAGCCCAAATAGGGAAGAATCATAGGCAAAAGTTTCTTCAGAGGCAGATGACGAAAACTGGAAGGAGAAATCTGATAGCTGTACAAGGACCCTCCTCCCCCATTTATGTTCTATCCAACCCCATTCTCAACTCCTGCCCTCCTCCCCACTCTTCATCCTGCCAATCGTTCAGCCCCACCCAACTTGTAAACCAATACCAAAATATTAGAACAGAAGTTGCCAGGGACACTTTGTTAATACCCATTTTTAATGGATTGTCGTTTTTCAGGGCTCGCCTACTCCAAACTGGCTCTTTCCCTCTCTTTTGTGTAGTCTCCCTTCGTAATAATGAGGTTAGTCATTAATTCTTTATAAGTATTTAAACATAATTATATAAATATATTATATATATTATATTTTTTGCTGTCTACTAAGCTAAAAATTATACATTGTTCCACACATGCTGCTGTGAAGTTCACATCCAAAATGAATGCTGAGGGTTTAAGGACAGAAAGATAGGTTCTGCCATCTTTCTAATGATGGGGATCAGCAGGTTGGGAGGGAAGCGGAGGAGAGAGAGATTAGATGGAGTTCTTGATGCTAACATGTCAGCTAATCGTATTTTTATGAGCTGGGAGCTGGACCCAGGCAAAGGAGATGAGGAACATGGAAAGTTGGGTGGAAGGAACCATTGGTGATGGGTCCAGGAGTTCTAGGCTATGGCTCTTGAAAATCCATCCAAAAATATATATAAAATACATTCACTCATTTTCACTTGTCAGAACTCTTAGTTGAGTTGGTGAGACCCAGAATTTGGATTTTCCAGACCTCCGTATATGCCTTTCCAAGTGTGGCTCTGACCAGCCAGTCAACAAGTTTGTATTAGGGCCCATTCTCTGGTCATCAGGATTGTAGGAACTCACACATGCCTCATACTCGCCCCGTGGTCTCACTCATTCTGAGTTCGATAGCCTGGCCATCATTTGCAGATGTGTGACCAACTGTTGATTTTCTGGGGGAAAAATATTATGGAAAATGGCATAGGGGAAAGGTGGGAGGAGATGGAAGAACAGGCAGGGATGGAGGGACGAAGGGAGAGCGCAGAGATGGGCAAGGTCACGGCTTGATCAGAGCCCCGGGCATAAGGATGAAGGGAGTCAGGGAGACTCAGCCTCGTTCCAAGCCGACCAGAGGGGATCTTTGCATCAATGCAGAATCTGAAGCAAATTCTATTTGAGTGTCATGTATAAAATCTGTGGCCCAGAGACTCCCATTTGCGCAAGCTATGGAAACCCATGGAGCAAGGGTGACACTCTGTGGGGAGAGAGAAGAATTTCAACAATTCAGAGTCCATTTTGTTGTCTTCCTTTCTTGTTCAATAGATGGACTGTGTGTGACATGAGCACATTAACCTGCCTCTCGTTACATCCCAGGCTTGCTCTTTTTGCACGTGGTCTGTGACAGTTGTTTTTTGGTTAAAAAATTGGGCATCGAGGAAAGAGATAAAGTTGCTAATTTCTTGCTCAACACCCTCGTTTATCATCTCAAGAAGGGCTGGAAGGCTGGCCTACCTCAAAGCTTCTTCTCCATTGGAAACAAAAAACAGGCCGGTGTTAGAGTGCCGGTCTCTCTGGGTCATCTGTTCTTTGGCCCTGACCTCAAGTTTTCTACTCTTCCCATCAACACGGAAGCAATGGCTCTGCAAATAGGAAGAGGAAGTACTACCTGCCATTATCGTGAGGCAGACTTCATGTAGTAAAGAATATTCTGGAATAGAATGAAAAGAAGGGGATATAGACATGCTGATCTGTGGGAATATGAAACGAGGGTGGCAAAGTCACTGGGGAGAGGAAAGAGCAGAATTTGCTCATCCACAAAACACTTGTCCTCTCTATTCCTAGCCATACTGTTCATTGTCTGGATTCACATATAGTAGCCCCAAGAAATGAATATTTCTATCTGGGATTCTGATAGGTCTCAATATGGAAGGGATAGTGAAAAAATTCAGATTGTCCATTTTTTGAGAAAATTGTAAATTATTTTGTGGGGAGAGTGTCCACATTCTTGGAAGTATGTCAGTTCTGTGTAGGGCATTCCTGCTTTTTCTGAGGCTGAGGCAATGGATCAGTTATCCTGGACATTGCCCAGCTCAGGAAGGCTATAGCTCCTCACGTCAAGGGTATGCAGCCTGTGGTTCAGGCCAGTGGGACCTCCTCCACAGGAGTAACAGAACATTTCTCTTTCAAACTTCATTTAAAAATACTGTACTCTCCATTAGCAACATCTGCAATCCACCACTGCCCTGGGAAGGCAAGGGGACAGTTCCTGTGGCAGGTGGAAAGCCCCTCAGGCTGAAGGCTGCCAAGGTACAGTCAGCTCCGAGCATTTCCAAACAGCAGGTTCTTCCAGCCCTTGTCCCTAGAGCCTCATGTCTTAAGCTCCTCAGGTCACTGTTAAAGCTGAAGGCCTGAGACACCATGGTCATGGATCCCCAGTGGATACCAACTCACCCTCGTGCTACGTGCATTCTGCTGCTCTTACCTACACATGGGGTTACGGAGGGCCTCTCTGAAAGGCCCCTCTGTCTGTCTGTTCGAAAATAACTTCTCTGTTTCCTGTTTTCCTAGTTTTCACTGGTGCTCAGATTGCCCGGGACTAGCTGACTCTGATTAGTGTGACAGCCTCCAACCAAAGAGGTGAGAGAACAGAGCGAGGAAAATGGACAGGTGAAGTTGTACGTGAAAGTAGAGAGCTGTTCTTGATTCTCTCCTTCCCTTCCATCCGTTACAAGGCATAGGACTTGGCACTCACCCCCTCTATTATGTGAGATCACTATTGAGTGCGTCAGTTAGCGCCCCAAGGGGATGGCTTGCTTAGGAACACAGTGAAAGGAGTTGATCTACTGTATTGTAACGTAAAACAGCTACAGCCAGTTATTTTGTAAGATTATAAGATGTTCATTAAAAAATCAGCACACAAAATGTGAAGTGTCTTTGGTGTCTCATTTGTTTAAATTGTTCCAACACTTCCAAATCACTTTGCATCGGCTTCTGCCAGGTCCAGGCACGGTCGTTGATTAATTGATTGATTGGTCATTCCTTTCAGTCAATTAAAAACTATTTATTAATTAAATGGCATGTATAAGGAAGATAAACATGGAAGTTCATGAGAAGACATAAGCAGAAAAAATTGTGCACAGTAGTTGCAAAGAAAAGCCTCATGAGTTGTAGAAATAAAGTGCAAGCCTCATTTACAGTTCCAAGAAAGTAGTCCTAACTCCTGAATGCCAAAGCTAAGTAGCATTTGAAGGATGGTCCATGAAGGAGGCATATGAGCTAGACAGGCAGGTAGGGGAACAAGGGAAAGGAGAGTCAATCAAAGGGGAGAACAGAGTTGAAAATGTGAATGTAGGATTGGGAAATGGCTAGCAAGCATTAGACATCACTGAGGCATCCAGCTTAGCTAGAAGGTAGAACTCAGCGTGTGCCATGCATTTGGCAAACACCATCTTAGTTAATCCTCACAACAGACCTGCCACTTCCATAGTCTCATTTCATAGGACACCAAGCGTCAAGCTGGTGAAGAAAGTTCTTTAAGGTCCCACAAGTGGTCTTAGGTTGAAGTCTGGTTCTCTGAGATGCCAAGATACAAGAAGGAAAAGAAAAATGGTGGTTAAGAGAATGTTTAATGGGGAAGGGGAGAGGTGGAGAGAAATGTGTAAGATGGTGTGTGTGCATTAAGCCTATACACCCGTATCATCACGGACAGAAAAGGGATGCCAGGAGGAACCAGCTTTTGAAGAAAGAACATCTAGTACTTTGATAAAATCAGTTTGCGGGCCAGGTAGATAATTAGTTGGAACTTTCATATAAAGTAGCATTTAGCACACTGTAGGAGGCTTATGCTGCTGGGTGCAGCTAGCCAATGTCTCTGGCCATGCCAGGCACCACCTGGCTGCCCAGAGGGTTGAGTGGTTATCATACTACACCTGTGAGCCATTTGGTACAACCTATGGACTTGACAACTGGACATGTGAGCTTGGAACTTGAGAAAGAGGTCTGTGACTAGAAACAAACATTTGACAGTAAAAAGAATATTACCTGATGTTTTCTTTATTGTCTACAAGGTGCCTTCTGCTGCCCATGGGTTAGGCAGAGCAAGAACACATGGGTTGGTTTCCATTTTACCGATGAAGAAACATACTGTCGGAGACACTGAAAAATTGAAGTTTATATAATTCAGATCATGTTGAGATAGGAGTCCAAGTTTTCTGTCCCTAAATGTGATGGGCTTTCCCCTACATGATGTTCAGCCCAATGGGCTGCGAGTGAACCTAAACCCAATTAAAATGGGAAAGTTCCATGTCTTTTCACCTGTTTGTGTTTCAGTGCGTTCATTGGTTTACTTGAGGCTTTCTTAGTAGCCGATTGTAGGAACACTGAGCAAACCATGAGCACCCTTCCAGAGCCCTCTCTTCATGCCAGGCCTTGAGTATAAGCAGATGCCCTGGCTCATGCCAGTTAGGCCAGCTGCTCTGACATATCTGGCAAAGCTGCCTTCTCCCTAATAGCTTCCCCAGGGAGAGAGACACTGGAGCTCTGGTTTCCATTGACTGACAAACTTATATGACATGAGTCACACATCAGCTGGGAGACTCACTGCTTAGATTGAGGCCAATTGGATGAGGGGCTCAGGGTGGAGAGGAAGGTTTTCCATTTATAAATAACTCCAGGGCATCTCTGGAGCTGGCTTTGGGTGATATCCTTTTATGTCACCACAGGAAGACTACTGATTCTGGACCCCTAACATTGCAGGTTGCCCTGTGTTTTGCTCCAAAGAGGGTTGTGGTCAGAATCTTATGTCTCATAATGGTCCACACCCATCAAACCTACTACATGTACCTTGAGTGTTGGACTCTGGAACAAGATAAGACTATTTTACAGAATACATAGTTATTTTCAAGTCTTCCATAGTCTGAGCCTACCTGGGCTTGAATGTCTATTTTCCAGTTTTCCAATCAGAATCCAGTCTAGTGGTCAATGCACCATGAAGTGTGCATGAATTGCTACCTTCATTCAGCTCCTAGCTTGCCACTTATTCTTCTTTGATCTTGCCACTAGATCTTCAGGTTACACTGCCAAGTATTAGTAAGAATTGGTGTGACAATGACAGAATACATTCTTAAAAGAATCTGCAAGTTAAATCTATTTAACATTCCAAGTCAGTATAACAAAAACATTTCTAAGCACTGAAAGTCCAAAGTAACTACACATGGCTAATGCTTTTTGAATCAAATTTTCTTCTAAGGATAATTTAATATAGGCAAGCTTCCATTTTTCATGTTTGTCCACATAAAAATCATTTATTAAAATGCAGAAAATTATAATAAAGGGAGAATGTTGACTTTAATGACTACCAGTCATGTTGCATCATTTTGCCCTTCCTCTCCATTAGATAGCTGCTACCTGGAGGAGGTTGCCTTTTTAAAAATGGTTATACAGGGCCAAGGGTGAAAAAGATGGTGGCATGACAAGTGAAGCAGGAACCTCCTCCCAAAACCACGTATAACACGAAAATACACAAATACACCTAATCCTGAAAGAGCGACCCAAAGACTGCAACAGACTGCCTACATCTAGGGAAAAGAGGAGACCTCACAGAAAAGGGTAAAGTTGCAAAGCTGCAATCTGGCGGGACCCAAGCCCTCCCTCCATCCCAGCCCACAGGCAGAAGAAAGAGAAACAGAGTGGGGAGGGAATAGAAGCTCAGGACTGCTAAATACCTGCCCCCCCCCACCAAGAGATATGATCCAGAAGCATAAGCCCACATCACATAGGGCTCTGGAGATGTGGCGTTGGAAAGCAAAGACAGGCAGAATACTCGGAGAGACTGAGTTTCAAGCCACTTGTGGAGAACAGGCACCCACAATGGAGCCACTCCAGGATGAAAGAAAGACGGGCACTTTGAAAGACTTCCCAAGAGTGAGAGGGCTGCTAAAGGGGCAAGGATTACACAGAGCTTGCTGCTCATGAGAAAGGACAGATGGACAAAATCATCCCGGCACACTCAGCCCAGCAGGTTGGGAACTTTCAGGAGCTTTAGACGCTCCATCTCTCTGCCTGGCAATGCAGTGCCAAGGCCCCCCACCGCGATATGCAGCCTGCTGCTCCTTCCTCAGCAGGAGCTGGTCTGCACACCTGCTGCCCCCACCATTGCGTCAGGCCAGGGTAGGGTGGCTCTGCCTACAGCAGGTACAAGGGCATAATACAGAGGATCCTCCCTGGCACTGAGACAGACACTGCAGCCAGGAAGCAGGAAAGAGAACTTTCCTCTTTACAGGCATGCATGCTGTGCACCTATGACCAATGCCATTGCTCCAGGTGCTGGGTAACTCCAGAGAATAGAGCTTCTGGGCACTAGAGGGCACCGCCTACACAGAGTTATTTTTCCATAGTAATATTCAGAAATATGAAACAGCAGTTTTGTACAAAAATCCTACAAACACCAGAAAGTGGGTTAAGTGAAACTAAAAAAACTGTTCTTCTTGATAAAGATTTCAAAATAAAAATCATAAACATGCTCACAGAGCTACAGAAAAATATTCAAGATCTCAGGAATGATGTCAAGAGATAGAAACTTTGAAAAATACAGTATCTGAAATGAAACAAACAATGTAGAGATTTAAAAGCAGATTAGATGAGGTAGAGGAGATGATAAATGGAAAAATAGAAATTAGACAACAGGAACACCAAGAAGATGAGGCACAGAGAGAAAAAAGGATCTCTAGGAAAGGAAGAATAATAAGAGAACTGTGCAACCAATATAAATGGAATATTTGTACTATAGGGGTACCAGAAGAACAAGAGAAAACAGGATAGAAAATATCCTTGAGAAAATAATTGCTGAAAAATTCCCCAATCTGGGGAAGGAAATAGTCTCTCAGGTCATGGAGGTGCAGAGATCTCCCAACACAAGGGATCCTAGGAAGACAACACCAAGACATATAATAACTAAATGGCAAAGATCAAGGACAAGGATAGAGTATTAAAAGCAGCCAGAGAGAGAGAAAAAAGATCACCTACAAAGGAAAGTCCATCAGTCTATCACCAGACTCCTCAGCAGAAACCTTACAGGCCAGAAGGGAGTGGCATGATATATTTAATTCAATGAAGCAGAAGGGCCTTGAACCAAGAATACTCTACCTGGAAAGATTATCATTTAAATTTGAGGCAGGGATTAAACAATTTCCGTATAAAAAAAGTTGAGGGAATTTACCTCCCACAAACTGTCTCTACAGTGTATTTCAAAGGGACTTCTATAGATGGAAGTGCTCCTAAGGCAAAACAGCTGTCACTAGAGAAAATAAAACCACAGTAAAGGAAGTAGACCAATTAATTACTAACCAAATGCAAAATTAAATCAACTACCCACAAAGGCAGTCAAGGGATACCAAAGAATACAGAACAGGACACCTAATACATAAAGAGTGAGGAAGAAAAAAAAGAAAAGGAGAAAAGGAAAAAAAGAACCTTTAGACTGTGTTTGAAATAGTGTAATAAGTGAGTTAAGTCAGACTGTTAGATAGTAAAGAAACTGCCCTTGAACCTTTGGTAACCACGAATCTAAAGCCTGCAATGGCAATAAGTACATATCTACTGATAATCAGCCTAAATGTAAATGGAGTGAATGCATCAATCAAAAGACATAGAGTTACAGAATGGATAAAAAAACAAGACCCCTTTTTTGGGGGGAAAAAATATGGCAGCGTGAGAAGTGAGGCAGAAATCTCCTCCTAAAACCACATATAATATGAAAATATAGCAAATACAACTATTCCTAAAAGAGTGAACAGAAATAAGATTGCACAAGCCAGTCTACATCTGCGAAAAGAGAACATCTCACGAAAAGTGTAAAGTAATAAAACCACAACCCAGTGCGACCCGAGCAGTTCCCCCACCCCAGCTCACCAGAGGGTGGAAGAGAATCAGAGGAGGGAGGGAGCAGAAGCCCAGGACTACTAAATACCCAGCCCTAGAAATCTATTCTGGAAGCACAAACTCACATTGTATGGTGCTCTGGAAATTAGAGGGGCTGAAAACTGAAGTCAGAGACTAAGACTGTGAACAGGTTCCCACAACTGGTTGCCCTGGGACAAAAGAAAGGCAGGCACTTTGAAAGATTTCCCAACAGTGAGAGGGATGCTAAAGGGGCAAGGATTCAGGAGTAGGAACAGGTGGAAAAAATCATCCTGGCACACTCAGCCCAGCAGGTGGGGAACTTTCAGGAGCTTCAGGCGCTCCATCCCCCTGATTGGCAACGCAGCCCCGAGGCCCCCCACCATGATAAGCCGCCTGCTGCTTCTTTCTCCACACCGGCACCTGTGCACAAACCCACTGTCCCCGCTGTTGCTCCAGACCAGCTAGAGGGCAGTCCAGCCTACAGCAACTACATGACTTAACGCAGAGGCTGCCCCCTGCGTGCGGCTCACTGGGCCTGACAGCAGAGGCAGGCACTGTGGCCAGGAAGTATTAAAGGGCTCTGTCCTCCCGGCAGGCTCTGGCGCCAATTGCCTGCAACCCCCACCACTGCTCCAAGCTAGCCGGAGGCCAGCCCCATCGATGGCAGTTTAGGGGATTAACCCAAAGGCTGCTCCCTATGCACAGCTCACTGGCCCTGACAGCAGAGGCAGGCACTGCAGCCAGGAAGCAGGAAAGGACTCACTCTTTAGGGTAGGCACCGGCACCGCTCACTTGTGACCACTGCTATCCCTCCAGGATTATGAAAAGGCAGAAGAACGTTGTTGAATCTCAAATCTCTTAAACACCAGAAAGAGGGCTCAGTGAGACTGAAATCACCAATCTTCCTGAAAAATAATTCAAAATAAAGGTCATAAGCATGCTAATGGAGCTACAGAAAAATATTCAAGAGCTAGGGGATGAATTCAGGAGGGAGATAGACACCTAAAAAGTACAGTAGCTGAAGTGAAACATACAATGGAGGGATTTAAAAGCAGATTAGATGAGGTAGAGGAGACAATAAATGGAAAAATAGAAATTAGAGAACAAGAATACAAAGAAGCTGAGGCAGAGAGAGAGAAAAAAGGATCTCTAGGAATGAAAGAATATTAAGAGAACTGTGTGACCAATCCAAATGGAACAATATTTGTATTATAGGGGTAGCAGAAGAAGAAGAAGAGAGAGAAAGGTATAGAAAGTGTTTTTGAAGAAATAATTGTTGAAAATTTCCCCCACATGGGGAAGGAAACAGTCCCTCAGGTCATGGAAGTGCAGAGATCTCCCAACACAAGGAACCCAAGGAAGACAACACCAAGACATATAATAATTAAAATGGCAAAGATCAAGGACAAGGACAGAGTATTAAAAGCAGCCAGAGAGAGATAAAAGATCACCTACAAAGGAAAATCCATCAAGCTATCATCAGACTTCTCAGCAGAAACCTTACAGGCCAGAATGGAGTGGCATTATATATTCAGTGCAATGAAACAGAAGGGCCTTGAACCAAGAATACCTGGCAAGATTATCATTTAAATTTGAAGGATGGATTAAATAATTCCCAGATAAGCAAAAGTTGAGGGAATTTACCTCCCACAAACTGTCTCTACTGTGTATTTGTAAAGGGACTGCTCTAGATGGAAGTGCTCCTAAGACTAAATAGCTATCACCAGAGAAAATAAAACCACAGTAAAAGAAGTAGACCAATTAATTACTAACCAAATGCAAAATTAAATCGGCTACCCACAAAGTCAGTCAAGGGTTTCACAAAGAGTACAGACTATGACACTTAACATACAAAGAGTGGAGGAGGAAGAAAAAGAAAGGATAGAAAAAAGAACTTTCAGACTGTGTTTATAATAGTGTAATAGGTGAGTTAAGTTAGCCTGTTAGATAGTAAAGAAGCTTCCCTTGAACCTTTGGTAACCACAGATCCAAAGCCAGCAATGGCAATAAGTATATAAATATTGATAATCACCCTAAATGTAAGTGGACTGAATGCACCAATCAAAAGACATCGAGTTACAGAATGAATAAAAAAGCAAGACCTATCTATGTGCTGCCTACAAGAGACTCACTTTAAACCCAAAGACATATACAGACTTAAAGTGAAGGGATAGAAAAAGATATTTCATGCACACAATAGGGAGAAAAAGCACAAGTTGTAATACTTGTATCAGATAAAATAGACTTCAAAACAAAGAAAGTAACAAGAGACAAAGAAAGACATTATATAATGATAAAGGCGTCAGTCCAACAAGAGGCTATAACCATTATAAATATCTATGCACCCAACATAGGAGCACCTCAATATGTGCAACAAATACTAACAGAATTAAAGGGGGAAATAGAATTCAGTGCATTCATTTTAGGAGGTTTCAGCACTCCACTCACTCCAAAGGACAGATCAACCAGAAAGAAAATATATAAGGACACAGAGGCACTGAACAACGCATTAGAACAGATGCACCTAACAGACACCTACAGAACATTCCATCCAAAAGCAAAAGGATACACATTCTTCTCAACTGCACATGGAACATTTTCCAGAATAGATCACATACTATGTCACAAAAAAGGGTCTCAGCAAATTCAAAAAGACTGAAATTGTACCAACCAACTTCTCAGATTACAAAGGTATGAAATAAGAAATAAATTTTAGAAAGAAAACAAAAAGCCTCACAAACACATGGAGGCTTAACAACATGCTCCTAAATAATCAATGACCAAATTAAAACAGAGAACAAGCAATATATGGAGACAAATGAAGACAACAGCTCAATGCCCCAACTTCAGTGGGATGCAGTGAAGGCAGTTGTAAGAGGAAAGCATATAGCAGTTCAGGCCTATTTAAAGAAGGAAGAACAATCCCAAATGAACAGTCTAAATTCACAATTAATGAAACTGGAAAAACAAGAACAAATGAGGCCCAAAGTCAGTAGAAGGAGGGACATAATAAAGATCAGAGCATAAAAAAATAAAATTGAGAAGAATATAACAATAGAAAGAATCAATGAAAGCAAGAGCTGGTTTTTTGAGAAAATAAACAAAATAAATAAACCCTAGCCAGACTTATCAAGAAAAAAAGAGTCTACACACATAAACAGAATCAGAAATGAAAAGGAAAAATCACTACAGACACCACAGAAATACAAAGAATTATGAGAGAATATTATGAAAAATTATATGCTAACAAATTGGATAACCTAGAAGAAATGGACAACTTTTTAGAAAAATACAACCTTCCAAGACTGACCCAGGAAGAAACAGAAAATCTGAACAGACCAATTACCATCAATGAAATTGAATCAGTAGTCAAAAACGACCCAAGAATGAAACCCCCAGACCAGATGGCTTCACTGCTGAAATTTATCAGACATTTAGAGACGACCTAATCCCCATCCTCCTTAAAGTTTTCCAAAAAGTAGAAGAGGAGGAAAAACTTCCAAATTCATTTTATGAGGCCAGCATTACTTTAATACCAAAACCAGGCAAAGACACCACAAAAAAAAAAAAAGAATTACGGACCAATATCCATGATAAAAATAGCTGGAAAAATACTCAACAAAATATTAGCAAACCAAATCCAAAAATACAACATAAAGATCATACACCATCAACAGGGATTCATTCCAGGGATGCAAGGATGGTACATTTGAAAATCCATCAATATCATCCACCACATCAATAAAAAGAAGGACAAAAATCACATGATCCTCTCCAAACATGCTGAAAAGGCATTTGACAAAATTCAACAAACATTCATGATAAAAACTTCAACAAAATGGGTATAGAGAGCAAGTACCTCAACATAGTAAAGGCCGTATATGACAAACCCACAGCCAACATTATACTTAACAGCAAGATGCTGAAAGCTTTTCCTCTAGGATCAGGAAAAAGACAAGGATGCCCAATCTCAACACTTTTATTTAACATAGTACTAGACATCCTATCCATGGCAGTCAGACAGACAACACAAAGAAATAAAAGGCATCTGGACTGATAAGGAAGAAGTTAAACTGTCCCTGTTTGCAGATGACATGATATTGTACATTAAAAAACCCTAAAGAATCCACTCCAAAACTACTAGATCTAATGTCTGAATTCAGCAAAATTGCAGAATACAAAATTAATACGCAGAAATCTGTTGCATTTGTATATACTAATGATGAGCTAACAGAAAAAGAAATCAGGAAAACAATTCCATTCACAATTGCATCAAAAAGAATAAAATACCAAGGAATAAACCTAACCAAAGAGGTGAACGACTTAAACCCTGAAAACTACAAAACACTCTTTAGAGAAATTAAAGAGGACACTAATAAATGGAAATTCATCCCATGCTCTTGGGTAGGAAGAATTATTGTCAAAATGGCCATTCTCCCTAAAGCAATCTACATATTCAGTGCAATCCCTATCAAAATACTGACAGCATTCTTCAATGAACTGGAACAAATAGTTCTAAAATTCATATGGAGCCACAAAAGATCCCAAATAGCCAAAACAATCCTTAGAAGGAAGAATAAAGTGGGGGAGATTATTCTCCCCGACTTCAAGCTTTCATACAAAGCAACAGTAATCAAGACAATTTGGTACTGGCACAAGAACAGAGCCATAGATCAATGGAATAGAATAGAGAGCCCAGATATAAACCCACACATATATGGCCAATTAATATACGATAAAGGAGCCATGGACATACAATGGGGAAATGACAGCCTCTTCAACAACTGGTGTTGGCAAAACTGCACAGCTACATGTAGGAGAATGAAACTGGATTATTGTCTAACTCCATACACAAAAGTAAACTCGAAATGAACCAAAGACCCATTTATTACCCAAATGTAAGTCATGAACCGTAGAACTCTTAGAAGAAAACATAGGCAAAAATCTCCTGAATATAAGCATAAGCAACTTTTTCATGAACATATCTCCTCGGGCAAGGGAGATAAAAGCAAAAATGAATAAATGGGACTATATCAAACTAAAAACCTTCTGTACAGCAAAGGACACAATCAGGAGAACAAAAAGGCCTCCTACAGTATGGTAGAATATATTTGTAAATGACATATCTGATAAGCAGTTAACATCCAAAATACATAAAGAACTCACACTCCTCAACACCCAAAAAGCAAATAACCCAATGAAAAAATGGGAAGAGGATCTGAACAGACAGTTCTCCAAAGGAGAAGTTCAGATGGCCACCAGGCACATGAAAAGATGCTCCACATCGCTAATCATCAGAGAAATGTAAATTAAAACCACAATGAGATATCACCTCACACCAGTTAGGATGGCCAACATCCTAAAGAAAAGCAACAGCAAATGCTCATGAGAATGAGGAGAAAGGGGAACTCTCCTACACTGCTGGTGGGAATGTAATTTTAGTAAATTAGTCCAACCATTGTGGAAGGCAATATGGAGGTTCCTCAAAAAACTAAAAATAGAAATACCAGTTGACCCAGGAATTCCATTCCTAGGAATTTACCCAAAGGAAACAGGATCCCAGATTCAAAAAGGCATATGCACTATGTTTATTGCAACAATATTTACAATAGCCAACATACGGAAGCAACCTAAGTGTCCATCAGTAGATGAATGGATAAAGAAGAGGTGGTACATATACACAATGGAATATTACTCAGCCATAAGAATAAAACAAATCCTACCCTTTGCAACAACATGGATGGAGCTAGAGGGTTTTATGCTCAGTGAAATAAGCCAGGTGGGGAAAGACAAGTACCAAATGATTTCACTCATCTGTGGAGTATAAGAACAAAGAAAAAACTGAAGGAACAAAACAGTAGCAGACTCAAAGACTCCAAGAAGGGATAGCGGTTACCAAAAGGAAGGGCTGGGGAAGGTGGGTGTAGAGGGAGGGAGAAGGGGATTAAGGGGCATTATGATTAGCACATAGTCACCTGGAAGGCAGTATGGCACAGAGAAGATAAGTAGCTTTATAGCATCTTACTACAGTGATGGACAGTGACTGCCATGGGGTGTTTGGGGGACTTGATAATATGGGTGAATGTTGTAACCACAATGTTGCTCATGTGAAACCTTCATAAGATTGTATATCAATGATACCTTAATAAAAACATAAACAAGTCATATATTTAAATCTCACAAAAGGCTGTCAAAGTTTGAGAATTTTCCCAAACCATAGCTCAGTATGTACAGCTAGGTATGCCTTTTCAATAGAAAGCCATTGTGTGAGGACACAAATGATTTCCAAGAAAGATTTTGTTGATAGTTAATCAATAACTTTTAGAAAAAACTGCAAGATAATTCCTAGAGCTCTTTAAGACATCCAAGTAGTCTCCACTCTGGAAATACTGCTTATTAACTCTCTTATTAACCACTGCCCGTGCCTTCTCTACTTTGATAGGCAATCTGCTGCAGGGAGGCTGGGCACAGGGTGACTTGAAAGTCAATATCGATATATTAGTGACTTGAAAGTCAATGTGAGATATATTAGTGACATAATCTGTGAGCAGCAGCATGGTGATCTGTAAACTTTTGAGTCTGACATATCTGAATTTGAATTCGGACTCCACCACTACCTAGATCTGTCATTTACTTACTTAACCTTGCTGAGCCTTAGTTTCCTTAAATATCTACCTTTGTAGAGCTATGCCCAGCATAACACCTGATCCGTGTCAGACAAGAAGAGGTTAAGGAGTGATTGATGGAAGCAATGAGTATAGACTACCCTCTCAAGAAGTTTGACAGTGGAGAAGAGAAGGGAATTGTCTTTATATGGCTTCTAAAATTCAAATTCTCAAACACTATGATACTCAGACATGAGAGGGCCTCTGAGATGTGTGCTATCATTATTATGTTCTCAAGACAGAACAGGTAGGAGAATTCCACAGTTTGGCTGTCAAGAAATGGTCTAGCCTATGGATTCAGAGAGAAGCAAAATATAGGGTAATGGTTGTAAGGCATGGCACTGAGAAAAATAAAGTGGAAAGTTTTGGAGTTGGCAAAAATGTCTATTAGCTCCAGATGTTTGGAATATAGAAAGGTGCACTAGCTGTGTAAATGCTGGTTATTTTATTCAAAAGATAATCAAATTGCTGAATGTATCCAGTTTGTAGAAGACTACTGTAAATACAACTTCCTATATTGATGGAAATGATCTGCATCTGTATGATCCAGTGCAGTAGCCACTAGTCATGTGGTGCTATTAAGCCCTTGAAGTGTGACCAGTATGACTGAAGAACTGAACTTTAAATCATACGTAATACCCCAAATTTAAATGTAAATAGCTACATGTGGCTGGCAAACACCATATTGGACAGCACGTCTAGAATATTACACAAATGAATCATTCACATTTGCTTTTCAAATGTTTTGTGTTTACAAAATTACAAAGCAATATGATTTTTTAAAATAATGGCACTACATCTCATGGCTAAGGGTACATCATGGTCAGTTGGGTTATATTATTCTAGTTTTGGAAAACTTAAATTGAATAAGTCATCTACAAATTCATACATCCAGAAACCTCACACCAGAAATTAAAAGAGCAAATAAAGGACTTTCCTACTGGCACATAATTGCCATAAAGCCTGGGCAGTTTTTTAACAGAGAAAGTAATAAAGTTGCTCCTGGGACCTTAACTTGGGGAAATCACATCAAGTGTCCAAGGAAACTCTTAACTCAAATGAGACATGCAAAGTGTTCAGAGAGGTACAGAGAGGCCCAGGCAGCACAGCTGATAAAGATTTGGACCCTGGGAGTCTACCTCTGGGGTTTGTGCTTTTCCCATTATGCTCTAATAGAACCCTGCCTTTCCAGGAAAACCATACACAAAAAGTACAGTACTTAGTTTTAACTTAGTTTTACAGGTTTTCAGGCTTGAAAGCGTCTCCAGATACTGAATTATTCACTCCAGCATTTTCTTCTGTGGGTCACCCTGCCTAACCATAAATCAATCTACTATTAAGGATCTCCTTATCTCCCATTTTATATCTGGACTGCTCTGACTTGAGTGAAGCAAAAACATACCCATACTATTCTGTTCCAGGCCCCAGGGATGCAGCTATGAACAAAACAAAGTCTCTGTTCTCATGGAGTTTGGAGAGAAGTTGGGGGAGACAGACACGATAGCCAGAAATACATGTGCTTCCTGGAGAAGAGTGCTCCGAAGAAAAGTAAGTTGTGGTGAGGGGGTGAGGGGTGGCCGGGGCCAGGGGAGAGCCGGCTCATGTAGCGAAGGCACCTGGGGAACAAGGAGTCGGCAGTGGGAGCGGTGCGTCTGTGAAAGGGCATTGCCCCCAGTGCGGCTGGAGTGGAGTGAGGGAGGCAGGTGAGGGCAGACAGGGCAGGAGATCGGGAGGGGTCACCGAGGGTCTCCTCAGCCACCGTAATGGCTCTGGCTTTTACTCGGAGGTAAATTATTTCCTGTATGAGTTATTCTCTCTCTGTTTGCATATAACCCATTACCTCTCCTTCTGTTTGCCTTGCTCTCAGCCAGCTCAGCTACCATTAGCTCCTCAACAGACCATGGGGATGTCACCAAGCAAGGCCCCTTCTCCTGCTTCCCCCCCAGTTCACTGGCACACTGAGTCCACATCATTCCTCAGCTCTTGTCTAGTCACCCTTGCCTCAGGGAAACGAGTTCACAGACTCTGCATGGCCAGTCACAGCACAGCCAACCTGTTATCCTGACCTCCAGGAGCTCCTTCCCCCAGGCGAAGGGGATGCCTCCCCGGCCCCGGCACCTCCTGCCCTTGCTCATGTCATCCCCTACCCAGACTGCCTTCCCTCTACCTCCACATGCCAAAATCCTCAGTCCCTTCTCACATTCTCCAGTTTCACAAAGCTGTTCTTCATCCCCCTATTTGATGAGCTTTATTGTGTCCATGACCCCTCACTGCCCTCTGCTAGGATAATCAATCAAATTAATGGATGTTTTATGAGATGTGTTCTTGTCTTCCCCCCTATTCAACTGTAAACTCTTTGAAGGCAGGTGAGCTCGGCTCCACCAGGACAATTGATACTATTCACAACAAGTAGAAGGAAGCACTTAATCTGAGTGCAGGTAAACCGGCCTCCGAGGCCAGGGCTTGTAAACATAGCACAGGCTGTATTTCTGGCTGCATTCCGGCCCTGGACCAGGCAAGCCTGGGTAAGATCAGTTTTGCATTTCCACATAGTGGCTCCATCTTACTCAGTTTTGGATCTCTGGCACCGCCCTGAACAGAGACCTGCCTGAATAAAACCCTTGAAATCTGCCGAAATGAGCCGCAACACTGATGGTCAGAGATGTGAAAACCAAAAGAAAAGAGGATGCTGTGTTTGGGATTGGGGGTGAGTGGAACCTTGACCTTTATACTTTGACTGCTTCTTTAACAATAGTCCAAGAAGTGGTGGTCCTATGAGGCCGCCATAGAAGATTGTGTATTGTGAGTGCATAGCATCAAAATGATTCATTTTCAAGTTGACCATTAAATTCAGGGTTTGTCCAGTTTCAGGTCGAGGCATGCTATTGCCAGTGAACAGATGTGCCCATTTCAGTTTTAGCTATGTAGCCCGTGTGGATTAGGCAGAAGCAGCAACTGCTGATCAGGCAAGATAGAAATCTAAGAGGTAATCTGATCAGACTAGAAGTTGAGTGATCTTGAGAAAGTCACTTAATGGCTTGAGACTCAATTTTCCCATCTGTACAATGGAGTGATAATCCCCAACTTAAAGAATTTTTTTTTATGCAGATTTACTGTAATGAATGTGAAGTGCATACCATGGAGCAGGCACTTTAATATAATGATACTGTAAGTATTATTAGTTGAGGTAAACAGAAGTGTCCCTGGTACAGAAGGGGCCAGGAAAAAACAGTAATGGGAATGGGGATGGGCTGGCTTTTGAGTTTTCATGCAGTTTCTGGTCTAGGATATGAGCTATTCTAAAGGACTTGTTGGTATGCTCCCTCTCTTCTCTCTCTCTCTCTGTCTTACACAAATACACACATACACACACACACACACACACTCACACACTCACATGCAATTAAGTGTCCTATGAAACTTTGGCTGTGTTTTAAATATAATTTCATTTAAAGCCAAGCTGTGTGCCAGTTTGAGGCCCCAGATTAAATAGTTAGAATGTGACCCTGAGTCCAAGTATTAAGGGAAGGAAAAATTAGGGAAAAAAAAAATGATGTCAGCAAGACAATGCAATTTATCCACAATTTTGGAGGGTAATGCTAATGCCAGAGCATGTCCTAGGGTTCTGCTGGGGCAGCATGCTCATTGATGAGCAATCTGTATCCACCCATAATAATCTTAGACAATTTATCCTCATGAAGTAAAGAGGGCCGCAGGCAATGGTCATGGCTTGAGGACAGGAGCAAGTTTCTTTCTACATCTAAGTGAAGCCCCCAGAGGTATCAAGGAATCCATGTATTTCAAGCCTTGATTCTCTCTGAGTGAACTTCGGAAGACGTTTCAGGCACTTATGCTTGTTCATTCGGAGTACGGACTTCAGACTCAAGGCCTAGCACGGACTCCCCGCTCAGGGAAACATTGGGCAGATAGCTGAGTCTTTCAGGGTCCATTTGTAAAGTCGGGAAGAGTTTGTATTTGCTGAGTTGTTAAGAGCATTCAATTTGTAACCCTTGAAGGCACTTGGCATGTCAGTTCCTTTCCTACAGCATAGCTGGAGCTCAATGAATACTTATTAATTATAAATATTTGTTAATGGATGAGTTTCCTTTCTTCTTTTTCAATGAAGTGAAATCTCATCGTTTGTTTCCAGTTTCTGTTCATGGTATGACTTAGACAAGAGTTTCCTCCTAGCTGGTTAAGGCTTAGCAGAGGATAACACAGTGCAGAAAAGAGTTGAGTCTGGAAAAGGGAGGAGTCGAGTCTGGCAAAACCTGGAGGTGAAGGCAAGGTCAGATCCTGGCAATGTCTGCTTTCCAGGCTCTGGGGGGCAGTGGGGAGCTCCAGGCCAGTAGCTGACCTCACTTGCATTCCTATCAGGTTCTCTGTGTATCTCCTGACTAGTTAAAGCCTTACCACCAGGCTTTAGACACAAGACCCTGCACTGACCTCAGGCTTTTGCATGCTCTAAACCCACTCTCCTGTCATGCCAGTCTCACCCCTTCCCTACCTCTGTGGTCCTATCTCTCCTGGTTCCAGCATCTTCCAACACTTGCCTTTTCAACCCACATTCGTTTTGCTCACAAGCACCAAAAATCTTTGTGTTTGATCAAATCCTGAGGGTTTTGAGATCCCAGGTCCCTTCCTACAATGAGAACACTACCTTGGAGAAGGGCAGGCAGCAAAAGAAAAGACAGAAGTGAACTTTCTCAGGGAAGAACTTTCACAGTGCCTGCTCATATGCTGAAGAATGTCAGGCTCAGAGGGTTTTTTTTTGGGGGGGGGGTATAATTTGTAAATCAGATATCTTTTGGCATTTATAGAGTTTTCCAAATTTCCTCTGGGGGACCTGCATTCTGTGGCTGGGGCAGGAAAACCCACACCTGGGAGGCCCGCTTGTGATTTCCGTCTGTGTCTTCATCCTGAGCATTCCTGAGAGGCACAGGCAGTCCTTGCTAGTGGCCTGGCCCCAGGCTCAGTGCGGAGGAATGCAGCTGCTCTCAGACATTCCAGTTGCTGCTCAAACCCAGTGACACTTCGTTAAGTCCTGGGCCACACCCTCTCCTTTGAGTGTTTGCTGGTATTGCCAAGGCAACCAAATACCCTTTCTTTAGGTTCCCCCTCCTTGGCCCACTCCTGTCAGCTCCATCACCAGCACCTCTATTGTGGGCCTCCTTCGATCCCTCGCAAATGCCAGGAACAGAGAGGCTACAGGGTGAGGATCAAAACATCTTCCCCTGTCTGACATCCAAGAGTGAGACTGTTTAAAGGGTCCAGAGATCTGAAGTGCATTAGACTGGCCTGCTTGGCCAGGGGTCACCATGGTGTAGACACAGTAGGTCAATGGTGGTGGTAGAACGCTTCTGTGCCGTAACTATATAGACTTCTCACCAGCTGGGTTGCTCTGTCTGAGACTACAACCAAGCTAGAGGGTAGGAATGAGAGTTATGGCTTGACTCTTAAGCCAGTATAGATCAAAGCAGAGTGGTCAGAGATGGGAGGAGTCCCATTTGCACACATGCCAATAAACCCATGTCACAAGGACCCTTGGAAGTGCACGGGCCCAGCTGCACAGTCACGCCTTCTCCAGAGCCGGGACTGAGGCTGTACTGATGTCCAGGGTGGAGAGGCAGGGCTCGGACAGGTAGAGTGGTATCTTCTCAGTGCTGCTGCAGGTAAGAAGCACACCGCTGTCACCCCGGCAAAACATAAAACAGAGAAAAAATCTTGTTGGGTAAAATTTTGCTGTTAGTTCAATTCACTCACCGTGTGGACCTAATATGGGTTCCAGGTCCCAGAAATGATGGGGAGATGATTTATGAAGGCCACATGGCAGCACTGTAGAGTGGCAAAACGAATACACTCTGGCTCCCATCCTTACCTGCTGTATGTACGACCTTGGGCAAGGTACAGGAGATCTCCAAGTCTTGAGTTTTCTTGTCAGTAAAATGTAGATAGTAGCAGTATTTGTACATCGGGTTTCGGGGAGAATTGGACAAGAAAAGCCATGTTAAAGTGCTTGGATGGTGTCTGACACATTATAAGCAATCAATATATGTTACTTGCTATTAAAAACAATAGCATCTTCAGCAACAAAAGCAATCTCACATAAACGGTAAAAACCTCTTTGAGGAAGCTCAATTTCAAAAAAGATATGAAAGGATCTTTGCCACATAATAAAGAATGCACAGTATGAACCTGGAACATCTTTTCTTGCAACCCTACAATGTTGTCAAGAGACTATCAGTGACACGTCTGATTCTGTTTCAGGGTCTAAGAAACACTGAAGAGGGCCTGGGAGCTCCAATATTGTTGAATTCCTACTAGTTGCGTCCCAGGATAAGTGCTTCCCAAAGCACCATCCTTCAATCTGCAGGCTGTCTGTGCCAGTTATTAAGCTGTTGTTGCTCATCTCACACCCACCTGTTAGTACTCTGCAAGGCTGCCCTCAGAACACTTTTTATCAGTCAATTCCATGTTAGGTTTTATCATTAGGGGGCGCTAGAGGGAGGCTGGAAGGAAGAAGGCGGGAGAAAGGATTGTTTCCTCTGTGTGCTTGTGTTCCTGTCAGCAGCATCCACAATGGCTTCACCACGGTGGCAGTAGTTCATTCCTCTCTCCATTATCTTTGTGGGTTGGAAGAACCAGTTCATTACGATCCCACAAAGAAGTTCCAGCAACAGGCAAATGGCCTCTCCTCCCCGAGGGCATCCCTTTTCTGTTCAACCAACTTGCTTTGTTCTCCCAGCTCAGGAGTAACGTTTTTTAATCCTCCAACATATTTTAAACAAATCCCTCCTTAAAATTCTCTCTGTTGAAATCTTGACTAGATCCTGATACACTCTTCAAATGGCAAAAACAAGAGACTGAAATCCTTTGTTTTGTGCTACCTAAGACACCAAATTAACAACAGTAAGACTACCTTAAAATACTGATCTGGGAAAGAAAATGACAGTTCAGAAACATAATGAAATGCTTTGAAATTGATCATGTAGTAATGGGGCCGGAAGGTCTCAGAAATATGTATTTTGTTCTCCCTCTATTTTCATTATCAATGCACAATGAACCTATATTCACTTTCATATATATAAATTATATAAAATATATGATGCATGCATAATAGGTTTTCCTGGACAGTCCTGATTCCAGTATTCTGAGCCTATTTCACTCCTATAAATTATGGAGAACAAATGCATGGAACACATTCACCAATCCCATACCCTATCAGGCACTGATCATGGATCTCACCATTCTTTCTGAGTAGATACAGATCCACCCTACGAATCCTTTTCAAGTCATGGGCAGCCTATTCCACTTGATTAAATTTAGCATTTGGGTGGAAACTTATTTGCCATCCCTGCAACCAATCTTAGAGTTCATAGAAATTTCCATACTTTGCATCAAAATTCCACCTCCCAGATTGTCATTCAGACCCTAAAGGGTTATAAAATTCCTGTGCCAAATGATATAGTCATTTTTTGCTTAAAGTATGTATTAGTTAAGACCCAGTCAGGAAAGCAGAGCATGTTTTAGGTAATTCAATAGAGGAAATTAAAAATGGAAAGCCAATTCGAAAGTCTTTGGAATAACAGAAAAGGCATATGGAGTTCCGGGGAATTGGGAATCATGGGGGGAGGGGAGACGGGGGGGTCAACCCAGAGATTATGGGTGGCAGGTAGCAGCCACTGCTTTGAGGTGAGGAGAGGGTGCTACTGACACTCAGGAGTCGGTGCCTCCAGAAGGGAGCTGAAAGCATGTTGGGAGTTTGCTGGAGAAGTTCTGAAGCCAGAGAGGCAGCTGGAATCCCGAAGGAGATGCTAGACACCATCCAAAGCAGAGAGTGAGAAGGTCCCTGACTGCCTCCCTCTTCCTGTCCTCCTACCTTCCATAAGCACCTCCCACTGTCCACCTGGCTGGAATCCTGTTGACTAGGGAGTCTGGGAAATGTAGTTTGCAAGAGTCAGCTCTACGTGACCCAGAGCAGAGACGCAGAGGTTGGGAAATGGATCTGAGGACAAAAGGGCAGTTGGCTTCTGAGGAGTGTGTGCATTACCACGCTATACCCAAGAGCCACTAAGACAAATGCAGTCAGGGCATGTCTATCCTCACCTAAGCCATGGGCCCTGACATCCTGAGACATCACAAGGACACGGTGTGAGGTGGTTTCATCTCTGAGTTGGTAGGTCTGATTCATTACACAGTAAGAGCCTCAGGATCATGGGACATTTGAATTCTTCTCAATAAAGGAAGTTGCTGCTAATTTTAAGCACTGAATATGGCTGAGGTTCTCCTACTGGGAAAGGCAGTAAGGAATCAATTATACCAATTCATAGCCCTGTGTGAACCAGCATATTCATTAACTCTAACAAAAGGCAGTTTGGGTGAAGAAACCAGATGCCAAAGCCTGTCCAGCCCTACAGGAATCAATCCAATTACCACACACACTACAAAGTCCAAAGTCCCAGAAAAAAGTTTTTTTTTTCTCACTTTGGAATAGTGCAGACATGAGTCAAATCTGGGAGTCCCGCATGTATCAAGAGAAATTGTCAGTTATTCTACAAAATGTTGAGGTTGTATTTGACAGTAACCTGCTCATTAATGGGTTCAGTTGAAAAGACAATAAAATAGGAGCCCCTGATGGGAGCAGGGTTAGGAGGTAGGAGGTTGTTAAAATCTGGGCTGGTTCGTGGATCAACATACCAAGTTATGCTGTCCTTAGAGGCAGGAGGCTTTTATTCCCCAAGTACTGGATGTTACCATAGATGTATGCAGAACACAGAACAGTCCAGAAAGCCCATGAAAGCCTAATATGGGCTACATTGAACCCATATGGCTATGTCATGGTTCTTGGTTCTGCCTTATACTCATGTGACTGACAAAAAGGCAAGCCAAACCATCAAGTAAACAAAAAGTGACAATACACTCTGCTTGTGGAAACCAGCTGTGCGCCTGACTTGTTTTCTTGGTGACATTGGCAGGTTTACACTGATCTAGCCACCTTCTCCCCTATTGCCTGGCATACAGTAGTTGGCCAGGGATTTGTAAATATCTCAACGGGAGGAGTTTTCCCTCGCTAGCAAAGTCAGTGGGAAACAAGCTTATTCGTAGGAGTGGCAGTAATGCAGAATGGTTTGAGTCACACAGCCCTTGGTTGAAATGCCTGTACTGCCGCTTAGCTGTGAACTTGGGCAAGTTATATAAAGTCTCTGAGACTCAGTTTTCTCTTTAACAGTACTAATTTAACAGAATTACAGTGAAGATCAAGGAATCTTTTGTAGTTAAAGTGTTTAACACGGTGCCTGACACCCATTAAGAGTGAGGTATGCCCATTCACAACCGGGAACTTGAAAATGCAAAGGACAGGAAAAGTAGTTGGAAGAAGCCCTTTCCTTCCAATATTTCTTCTTTGCCCCAAATTGTCTTCTCCCTTCTCTTTCTTTTGCTGGTCTCCCTCCCAGGGTTTCCGTCTAGGCTCCTGAGGGTCACCCGTTCAGAAGTATTCTGTTGAAGTGCTCACCCTTTGTTTTTGCTCCCCCCGTTGGAGCAGAGACCCACCTTATGGTTGAGAGAGATGTTATACATACATAGCCCACCCTGCACATATTTTCCTCTCCTTTTCATGGTGAATTCATGCCCAGGACAGGGCTTGCCTAGATGCTCCATCACTGGGTAGGTGGAATAAACACTGTTGGCCCCTGACCAGATGCTCTTTATTTAGCAGACCCCCTCAGTGGTTTAAGACAATAACCATTTCATTATGTTGCATCATTTGGAGGGTCAGGAATTCAGGCAGGGCTTGACAGGGTGATTCTTCTCTTCTTTGTGACATTGACAAACTAGTCTTGAGGACCCAAGACAATTTTGTTTCCATGTCTGGTGTCTCAGCAGGAATGTCTAGAACATTGGGCTCAGCCAGGACTATGGACGGCAGTGCTTACACTTGACCTCTGCATCTGATAGCCTCAGATTTCTTATGTGATGGTTCAAAGCTCCAAGAGCAAGAGTTCTAGAGAACGCAGAAATCCCAGGACCTTTTAGGTTTCAGCCTTGGAAGCCTCACAGTGTCACTTCCATCATAATCTATTGGTTAAAACAGACATAATAAGCCTGCCCCAATTTAGAGACAGAGATAGTAGAACACATTTGTGGATGGCAGAGGCATCAAAGAAAGTTGGCCCATGAAAACTGCCACAGTCCTGTCTTCTTGTAGATCCTGCTTGCACAGGACAAGACCTCTCACCATTCCTTTTCAGGAGGCTCTTGTAAGCACACAAGTACTTACTATCTGGTTATTGAAGATAAAAGGAATCACATGTTTTGGTGGAGGCAGAGATAACATCTACTTAGAGTTACACTGTGGAGAGAAAGAGAGACTGAGTGTTCGGGCTACCCACCAAGAAGCATTTTATAATAGCCAGCCTATTCCAAATGCCTCTACAGAATACAAGACAGGAGGTGTCAGGGAAGGCCATTTACATTCTTCTGAGCTACCTGAAGATAAATTTCAGCAACTCCCATAGCATCCTGTACTTCTCTGTCCCAGTTCTCTTCATGCTTGTGACAATGGGTTCAATGTCTAACTTTCCCCATACAACGCCATGCTCTGTGGGGGAAAACAAGCTTGTCTTACTCCCCAGAATATCCTCTGCCCCGTGCGTGGTGTCTGCAATACAGCAGATATGCAATTAATACATTTCATTGGCTGATTATTTCAAGGGTGGCAGAAGATGAGACGCACTACTACATAACAGCAAGCGCATAATTTTCTGTGAAGTGTCTCATTGTTTTCTAGTTGGGATGATGGTCTATGAGGCCCATGTATCTGGAATCTAAGATGGGACATTTAAAATGGTAACAATTTCCCAAGACATATCACTCTGATTATTGAAAGAGACAAGGGAATATCCACACACCCGACACTTACTAACAGCTTTGTTTATTACTTAGTTAATTATCCCATTTTTTTTATCATCATACATTAATCGTCTTTAAACAATACTGTTATACCTGAAGTTGGTCACATTATGTTGTTTCTTCCTTCTATAGTAGTAAAGTGGATTTTTTTTCACACTGTTTTTTAATAGAACATTGAATATCAAGAAGTGTGTTTACTAAAAATAATGTATGCACCTAACTCCCTGGGAAGCCATGGCACTCAGTCAAAGACCTAATCCTAGTAGAGGGGGTCAGGTCCATTCCAGAGGGAACACCGTGGGCTTGTGGCGAGCCCCGGCACTGGGAGAGTGTTGGTGGATGTGACCCCTTAAGACTGTCTGGCTTGGGAACTTGAGGTTGTGTGCTGGCCCAGTACTGTCACTCTTTCTAGTCTAGGATGGGTTTCTCCAGGCAAGCCTTGGGCAGTGTCATCAGGCTGTGACGCATATTGTCTTCCTAGGGCAAAAATCCTCTAGGTAAGTCCTCAGGGCACCTTAAGCCTATCTCCTTCCCCATTCATATTGGCCTTCCTTTTAACTTTAAAGTAGAAGGATGCAGACACTGGGGTTGTGTGTATAGTGTGTGTGTGTGTGTGTGTGTGTGTGTATAGAGTGTGTATGTGTGCAGTGTATATGGGTAGCATGTGTGTGCATGCTGTGTGGGTGGGTAAGTGCCTGTATAGTGTGTGGGTGGGTGTGCATGTGTGTGGATGTGCATGCACACAAGTGTGCAGTGAGGAGGACATGAGGGGACACTGAAGGGGAAGACAGTCGAGGAGAATGTAGGGACAAAGGAGGGAGGGTCACTGACAGGAGAAGACAAAGGGAAAGGAGATGAAAAGGGGGTGGAGGGTCTTGGGGGCTGGGAGGAGGTGGGGAGAGGGAGACAGCCCCTCTTTTATTTTAATTAAACAGGAGGGGACAGAAAAGGGTGACCCTGTTGCCACTCCTTGCATTCCCTCCCTGGCCCACGGGCTGGCATCTCACCCACTGCCAGGGCGGGAATGGATCAACAGCCTCGGCCTCCCATCACGCTGGGTAGACCCGTTTTCTGTGCAGACTTGAGTAAAGGACAGGCACATAGCAGCAACCTAGATGCTCCTCCCTCGGCCCCGCCAGTCCCATCTGCTGGTGGCCAGCTGCCTCTAGCATCTCCCTCCCTGGTGATGGCAAGAAATGTCCCTTGAGGCCTTTTAGCTGAGGCCCTTCACGGACCCAAGTGGGATGGCCAGGCTTTCTCCTAGCCTTTGCTCTGCAAGTGGGGAGGCTCTGAAGCATGTGCTCGCAGGGCACCAAAGAGAACTTCCAGTCTTTCTATGGAAAGGGGTGGGGAGGGGCATGAGAGCATCTGCAGGGCAGCCCTCTCCCAGGCTCGCTTCCAGGCACGCGTGCGGGAGGCCTGGGCTGCAGCCCTGGTGGTCCCAAAGGGTGCTCTAGCTCCAGGGGTCAGGGTACATCACGGCTTCTCTTCCCTCCGTGCTTGGGTGCATCCATACCACGCAGGTGGAAGAAAGGGAAATCTTTCTGGGCAGGTCCCCCTGGAGCTTAGAGCTCAGATAGCTGCAGGTCACAGGCAATACTGAAAACAGGGCTGAGGGTGGCAGAGGGTTCAAGTCCTGTGCTCTGGAGTCTGACAGCCTGAATGCACACTACAGCGCAGGCAGAGAGTAAAGGCGGCATTTGGGGAAAGTCACATAACCTCTCTTTGCCTCAGTTTGCTCATCACTGAAATGGAGCCAAGAATAGCACTTCCCTGGGGCAGGGAGCTTATCTCAGGAATTCAATGATAAACAGTGTTTACAGCGGCATCTGGTGCACAGTCAGCGCTCAGTGAATGTGACCTGTCATGACTATTTAGAAAAAGACCAGGATAGCTCAATGACATGCTTTAGAGATCCTGCATCTCCTTCCTGCTCTTTCTCACGTGTTTCCAAATGAGGAGCCCTGGGCAAAGGCAGAGTGGCTGAGAGTGTGTGTTCTGGCCTCATAGGTGTGTGTGGGCAGCTGAGGACATCACTGGTCCACATGGCCCTGCAAAGCTGCATCTGAAAGGGTGGGCTTCCTGTTAGCTGGACCACCATATGCCCATGCCAACACTCAGGCAGTGGAGCAGAAAAAAGGGCCTGGCCCTTACCTGGAGGCAGGTGAGCTTGCCTGCACAGAATCTCTGCTCTTCCCCGCAACTAGATGGGAGGTGAAATGGTGACGTTCTCCTGTTGATGGTCACCCAGAGAAATGATTTGCAGCAACACAATTAAGCAGATTTAGCAAGGGGGGAGTGCACAGAAGGTTTTTGTGATCAGTAATAGCTTTAGTTCATTAAAACACTGACACGGACATATTAACACCTGTCCAGAGCAGACATCAGTCATTATCTGTCCAGGGAAAGCGGCTGGAACATGAAAGAGAATCCAGACATGTGGTACATGTTAGTGCCTGGAGAAGTTCATCCTGCAGACACAGGAGTTTTTAAAAATAATAAGCTCCACTTCTTCTCTAGAGTGTGGGCTGCTAGCTAGTCTCCCAGATAGACGGCTCTGATGGTGCATTTGACAGGCAGCATTCCGTTTCCTCTTGCAGATCATAATGTTTGGAGGGGAGAGCAGAGACCTGCCGGAGGGATAATGCGTTCCAGTCCAGTCTTAGAAGGATGAGAACCATAAAAACCCCAGAGGCCTGAAGGGGCCCATAAAGGGGGCCAGTTCACTGTGAGGTGTGAAGGCAGCAATAAGAAGTTCTGAGGGGAAAACACCAGCCCTGCAGAGGGACCACCTGCCCATTTTCTTGTCTTTCTCTGTGAGCAGAGCTTAGACTCCCAGAGTGAGATGCTTCCTAAGGCCGGGGCCTGAGGCCAGCCTGCTACCAACTTTCTGGCCTCATCTCTGTCCCCAGTTTTAATGGCCTCAGGGTGAGTACAGGGCACCTCAACCTCTCACGGGAAGCATGACGGAACTTTTGAGCATTTTGAAGAAACTCTTGGGAAAAAAAGAAATGAACAAAGCAAACCAGCAGCAAAACATACCCCAGAGTAATCCCCTAAAGACAGATGGCTCTGCATACAGCCGCTGGCTGGCAGGTTTCCTGATGACGCAGGTGGAGAACATCATACCAAAAACGTTCTGCAGGGAGCAAGGGTCATTTCTCCCTGGGTTAGATGTTACCTCTCCCTGACTTAGAGGTCTTAATGTTCCATTAAAAAATATTAAAAATCCACACACCCACCCAGATATTCCCCTCCTGTCTCCTACTTCCGTTTGGCAGCCACTGTCCGGCATCACGGTACTAGATGTCTTCGCTGTCCCCATAATCATTGTAGGGGATGCTCAGGGTCTGCTCCTCACACGTCTTCCTGAGGTCCCGGCTGAGCTCTGACCAGTCGAGTCCATAGGGCTTGATCTCGCTGTAGCGGCAGCCCAGGTACTTGAGGGAGCTGCGTCGCAGGCTTATCTTGGGTTCCTGAAGGAGTCCGTTGCACCAACTGCTGAGATCCCCAAGCTGGGAAAGGATAAGCCCAGCTTTCCTACAGATCAAGCACGGAGGGTATTTAGGTCAGAAAGAGGAGAGGCAGGAAAGGACAGATAGCCACCATGAGGATGAGACTTTGAACTCAAAAAGGGCAGAGCCTGGTGTGTTTGCTGTTCTCTCTAGCACTTTGAACCAGGGTCTGTCTTAAATACTTGTCTGGCAACTGGGTGGATGGATGAATGAATAAGTAGGATGACTGTGCAAAGTGGGGTGGGCACCAAAGTGGAACAGAGAAGCAAAATGCAATAAGGAAAAATAAAGAAGAAGAAATAACAAATATTTTAGTGGGGATTTACACCTTTTAAAATTGTAGAGTTTTGGCAGTTTTGTAAGACAAATCAAATCAATTTTCTTTAAAGCCAGTAATTTATCATCCTTAAGTGACAGATAATATGTTTGACTGAATGTTTCCTTTTTCAAAGCTATTTCTGAATTGAATAGAACACTATATACAGAACTTCAGGGGACATCGAATGTCACTAATTATGCCCGCACCGAGGTAATTCCAGATTAATGGGGGAGAGGACAACAATATGCCCCGGGGTGCCCACTGGCTCAGGCTGGTTTTTGGGGAAAAGGCAGGCTCTCAGTGGCACACATTACCTAATGAACCTCCAAATGAGCTCCTGCTCCATCCCACCATCTCGTGTGGAAAGTCAGGAGGCCCTTGTTCCGGGGCCCTAATCAAAAGAGTGGGAAAGGAGGTGGTGGGAGGGCACCTGAATGGCCACTGACCAGGGCTGAGGAGAGCAAGGGAGCCCCAAGGGCACATACACTGGAAAGGAGTGACCCCCCCAAGAAGAGAGAGTGATCACCTCTCCGTGTGGCGAGGGAGTGGGCTGTCGCCACAGTCCATCTACTGCTCTGTGGCCTTCCTCCTGGCGCCCATTCCCGGTGTCAGAGACAGGGACTACCCAACAGGCTCTTTTCAGAGCCTCCTGGCCAGGACCGGGAACATGTAGGATGAGGGGAGGAGCATTATCCTCTCACTCAGCTGCATTCTTCTCACTCTTCAAAGGCCTAAGTGACCAGACAACAGGAAGCTGCCCTTATTTGAACAAGTTCATGTAAAATGCTCCTCTGGAGAGCCCAATGAACAGCACCTCTTGGCAGTATTTATTAACCTCTAGACTAACTGCTCAGGTGAGGAACCATGTCTTTTCTAATCTAATCAGCAATTCTTTCCAGTAACTGGAAGGTTCTGCACCCCCCCTTTGAATGAACTTTCAAAGAATGATAACCACATCCATTCATTCCTCCTCTTGCGTCCTGGCAACGAGCACCACAGGGCTGACTGCCCGGCATTCCAAGGAGGGCGCACTCTGACAGGCGCAGGGTTGGCTGTTGTTGGAGGAAAGGTGTGCAGCTTCAGCAGCAAAGTCAAGGGGCTAAGAGAATATGTGGTCCTCGGTAGGCTGGTCATATTTTCTCCTGCTTCAGTAGTGGGTGGGAGGAAACCAAACACTCTGCCTGCCGACTAAAGAGCATCTCACACAGATGGTCTGCCCTCTGCCTGTAAGCTTTCCCAAAGTCGTCGTCGACCGGGACTTAGGTGGCCCGTCCTCTTAATCTATCCTGCTGCATGTCATTATTTGCTGACAAATTCTTGGAAGGTCGGGGAAGCGGGAGTGAGGGAACAGCGAGGACAGCCTCTACATCATCAAGAAATGGGTACAGGAGTGCATCCTAGCCATCCTTTCTAATGGAAGTCTCTGATGAGCCCATGGCGTCTCTGTGGCTACTACCTTCATGGATCACTTTTATATTTAATAATTAATTTGGATCTGCCCTTGTCCTTCTCAGAGACTGTGACCTCTTTCTTTCTTAGTAGCAAAGCAACCAGTGCTGTTCTCAAAGTATTTGAACACTTAACTCAATCTGGAGGCCTCCATGAATTTTAATGGATTGGACCTCACTGACCTGAGGGGAGGACACCCTTTCTGCCTGCTCACAGGAAGTGTGCCCCCACAGACTCTTTTCTATTTCTTCTCACAGCCAACTCCAAAGCAGGCTCATCTGTCTCTAAGCAGAGCATTCTTCCTTTCCTGTGATCCACCCTGAGATCCACGACACTGAGGAGCAAAACTTATTTTCCACAAGCTCATGAAGTTATACCCTGTTTTCTAATATATAGCTTTGGAAAGCCAGGATTATACCTGAAAAGTCTCCAGGGAGGAGAGTTTTAGGAAGAGAGCGTATTGTCAGCAGCAGGCCTCACTTTATAGTGACATCTACATTTCTGCTGACTTTTTTCATTAACCAATTTTTCTTCTGACACTTGAATCATAAGAGAGAAAATTTAAAAGCAACCCAAATGCCCTCGGAAATCAAGATGATATATGCAATGTTAGTGTTATTCAAATTGTGAAATTTATGTTCCCTAACAAAGAAGTATATATATATACATACAGATACACACAATAAATGTCAGAAGGAAGGAAGGAGGAAAGGGCATGGTTAGCAGAGGGGAAGAAGGGTGTGGAGGGAGAGCTGGAAGGCAGGGGGAATTGGGGAGAGAGCTGGGGAGAGGGGACCATATCAGGTATGAGCAATAATAAGGGCAGGAGTAATGATAAGGTATGGAGCAAAGAGGGTATTTCTTAATATGTATCTACTTCCTAATGCAGGGTTTGCTTTTTACCAAAACTGAGACAAAACAAATTAAAAGTCCCCTATATATTTTCCTCTGGGTCCTGACCCATAGCAGTGGTATCTGTTTGCCTGAGGACTACCAAGCTTTATAAGAATTCAGGAAATAATTTATGAAAAGCAGAAAGATTCTTCCTGACATTCCACATAAAATCACTGTATTTCAGGAGGAAAATCCTAAATTTCCCCCTTCCTTCAAAAGTAAGAAACCTGGGGGGAACACGGTCTTCTAATGATCATTTCAAGCCACAGGAAGACACTGAGGCCGGGTCTCCTCCAGTTCTGGGCAGAGTTCAGACGGGTGGGATGACTCTCGGGTGATGCTGCTGTGCAGTCCTGTTGGCAGGAGCGCGAGACCTCTCCATTGCCAGGTGACTCTACTGCGTGCATTACCTTCATTTGTCTTTCTTTTTTCTATTATCACAGTCCACGCCCTATTTTTTTTTCTTTATGAACGCCTACATAATTTGGGGATATATAGGTACCAACATTCCAAATGAAAAGTTTCATCACCATGTCTACCTGAAAATTCCAGTATTTCCAAGGAAATCTGCTTTTCTCAGAACAGCAATATATAGCTAGGATGAATGGAACGAAAGAAAGGTGATTCTCCAGACATTTTTCCCATTCCTCTCTTTCAAAGAACTCCATCTGGGCTGTCTGACCTAAAAGCAGTGGGTATTGAGTACTGGTAAACTGTAGCCTCAAGGCCAGGAAAAGTTGGCAAATAAATACTATATACTGTCCTAACTTTGGCCAAGATAGATGCCAAGTGGGTCGATAGCAAACCCCCATGATGTCTTAGAAGAGAATGTGAAATTGCGCTCAAGACATGTCTGTCTGTATAATGCATATAATACATGCAAAGTTCATAGCAATAAATATGTTTGGGTAACTTCAATAAAATTCTTAATTTTCCTTCACAAGACTAGGCGTTTGGCTCCTAGAGTTTTAGCATTTGGAATGGTGTGTCAGCATTAAAAGAGAGATGTAAAACAGGTCAAGGGAAAAGGTTTTTTCCAGAGCTCAGGAAATGCATTCATGACTTGACTACTTAAACACAGCTTATCCAAAACTGATCTGTATGAACTGAACTGTCTAAAGGCAGAGGACTTACTTTTTCGAGCCCCTAAGCTCACTAAAGAAATCCCTACAATTGCATGGATGTAGTAGTATAGCATAGAGGTACAAAATTTCAGAGCTGAGCTCTTTAAAAGAGGCAATGAAGTTTGTTCCTTACCTGGGGCCTAATTCATCCTCACACCGCCAGGTGAATTCTCCAAAACTCTCATAGTGCTGGTTGTAGTGGTAGAGGACTCGATGTAGTGTGGGAGAACCGAGATCCAGAAGGGTATTGTAGGCCGTCTGTTGCTCCTTCCCACTGGTATAGCCATTGAAGAGATTATAGATCTTGTCTGCTATTTCTGAGGAGGACAGGAAAGGCAAATGCAATTTTATATACGTGGATGTACATGCACACATATATATGTATATGTAGACATGTGTGGAGGATGTTATTTAAGGAAAACTGAAGATCCTGGAGAAAGTGCTTCGAGTAATTCATTTACCTCTGCCCCATCAGGCTCAGTTTTCCCTTCCATAAAACAAAAACTTTCAAATAGATTGTATCTCTAAGGCAACTTCGATCATAGTATTCTTTGTCTTTACCCATATTTCTTGAAAATACAGAACCTGAGGCAATTACCACAATATTGCCAAGTGCAATCCCAGGGAAGCAGGAGGGAGGATAGAGGGATATAGTACCTCTGGTCCCTTGCCCATCCTGGGGAAAATGGAAGAAGACTTTCTCTCCAGCCCCCATCCATGACTGCTCGATGGGAACTTTTCTCGTTTACCCCCATGAGTCAGTAACTCCCCTGTACTTCTAGGTTGCATATGCTTGGGTACCAAGTGGGGTCCTGCAAGAGCAATAGGGAAGCCCTGGGTAGTGGGGGGCAGGCATTTGGCTCAGGGATGAAGTGGGGTCCTGTCATGTCACAGTTTGAGCAACGTGAGGAACCTGGAGTGGCCCAAATGCCAAAGTCAACCTGGCCCCATGACTGTAGGAATCAGAGCCTTTGCTAGGATCACTCAGGCCAGATATGAGGACAAGCTTGCAGATCTGTGGTGACACAGACACTGAATCCAGTACACTCTGCAGTTCCAAATGAGTAATCTTTCAGTTGAATTTATACCTCTTATGTTTCTGCCTCCAAGGCATACACTGCTAAGACTGAACTTGGTGATGTGGTAAAGTGGCTGTGAATTTGTATAGCCTTGGCATTTTTTCCCTATGGAGCTCAAAGCACTTTATCATTTAGTGTTTTCTCATTAAACCTGTCAGAAAGGAGATGTGTTTACATTTCCTTCTGGAACGGCTGGGAGTGGTGGTCTGGAGAGCAATGCTTTGTCTTGGACCCAGTGTTAAATCTGGGCCTGAAGAAACTGAGTTACAGACTTCTAAGCCAGAACTTTGCTCACTTGACCCCGTTAGCCCAAAGGCATAGCAACCTGATTCCTTCTCACAATTCTAAGTGAATTCAGGGCTGCTGGTAATGACAAAGTCAAGTTGCTGGAGTTTCCTGGGTTGGAATGAATACAATTTCTACCCCTACTGTACACAGACATTGCAATGATTTCTGTACATCTCTATCCTGCTCTTGCCTCTGAGGACGGGAGCCACATCTTACTTCCTTAGCATCCTGAGTGACTAGCACAGGGACAAACAAATGGTAGATAAAAAAAAAAAAGTTAGCTACATGGTAGAACTCATGACTTTGGAAACAATTTGAATCTACTGGGGGGGAGAAGTTCCAGTGATATTTCTCCATAGCAGACAACACCAATACTTTAGCAACCAAACTCTTATAACCAGCAACTTTAGCTGTGTTAAAAATAATTTAGGTCCAGAAATCCATATAGGTTTTCAGGATTTAAAAATTCTCAGGTTGCTAAATAGGACTAAGAGATAAAGCAGACAATGATTTAGCATATAAAGAACTATGGTATCTCCAGTTATTTATTAATGTCTTATTGATTGCCAAGAACTTTACGTATGTGAATTCTAATCTTAACACTGCCCGTGCAAAATGGATATGACTGTTCCTGTCCTACAAATGAGGACATTCAGAGAGAGGTTAGGTTACTTGCTCAAGGTCACATAGCCAGTATGGGCTGGAGTCAGGATTTAAGACTATGTCCACCTTTTGTTGCTCTTTTGCACCAATGCTTAGGGCATGGTAGTGTTTAACCAATTTAAGATACAGGAAGCCGAGTCTGGGGGAATGTAAATCTGGGGTGGCTATTTCTAGGAGAGGACATTGCCCTGACTGGCACATGGGTGCAAAGTATGAGGGAGTCCTAGTAGGTATTCAAGGAGGTTTGGGGCTCCTTCTCCCATCTTTTTCCTGATGTCAATCTGATGATGGGAAATAGCATTCCAGGCCCAGATGCCAGCTGTGACAGTCTCCGCTGAGAAATTGTGATGGCTGAGATAGTGCTTCCTGGCATATTTACTATTCTCATAATACAACAGTAATATCCAGCAAGAGAAGGCTGACGCTTCCCTATAGCAGCAGCATATGTGCCCAACACCAAGTGGGGTAGGCCTGGGTTCCATCATAAATCTCCTAAAACCAAGATAATCTATCCCCAGGTTGTGCTTAAAGCCTACCTCAGTAAATGGGATGCTATATTCAGAAAGATCTATACACCAGGCTCCTCCTATCTCCACTGAGAAAATTTAGAAAGATTATTTCACTAGCTCTAACAGCATCTCAAGAATTCACTGACTCAAAGAATGAAAAAAAGAAGGTATTTTTAGTTATTATTTTATCCAGTTTTCGGTTTCACAGAAGTCTTGAATTATCCAAAATAAGCATCTGTCTTCCGTCTCTCACATGTATGAAGTTCAGGAATAAAGTACAGATGAAGAGATGGCAGGGAGTCTATATACATAGCCTCATCACAAAAGAAGGAAACTGAGTTATTAGAAAGGAGCCAAGGTCTCTCAGGCAACCGAATAAGTGAACAGGGCTGGGACTGAACCCTCAGACCCAGAGGCATGGTTAAGAACAGGTACCATGGCTTCAGATGGAATTGGGCTCCACTATACTAGCTGCGTGGCCTTAGAAAGTTACTTAACCTCTCTGGTCTTAGTTTCCTTGTCTGTTCAGTGATGGTTAATAATAATACCTTCCAAGATTATTGGGAGACTAAAAATGACAGTAAATATAAAGCCTTTCTTTAGTACAATGCCCGGACACAATAAGCAAACATTTATTCATTCATCAATAAACTTTCCGCTGAGTGCTTACCACGTGCTTCACATTTTCAAGACACCTGGGCTGTGTCAGGGAGAGACTCGGACAGAATTGTTCACTCCTATGGCGCTTACAGTCTAGTGGCAGGTGAGAGTCAGTTGAGCAATAGACATAATAAATAAGTAAAGCATGTGTGCCAGAATGTGGGGACAAATAAAATAGGAGAAGGAAGATTGGGGTGTGCTGGGCGGGCATTGAGATTTTAAATAGGGTGGACATAATCATATGGTTTCACTTATCTGTGCAATTTAAAAACAAAAACAAACCAATGAACCAAACAGAAACAGATTCATAGACATAGAGAAGAGACTGGTGGTCACCTTGGGGGAGAGGTTGGGGTGGGCAGGTGAGATAGATGAAGGGACTGAAGAGGCACAAAATCTCAACCGTAATAGAAATTAGTCACAGGGATGAAAGTACAGCACAGAGAATATAGTCAATAATGCCTGTAACATCTTTCTATGTAGACAGTAACGTCAACGGATGGGGTTGAAGTTGATTAACTGCCAGATCACTATGTCATATAGTTGAAACCAATATAATACTGTATATCTACCATACTTCAATAAACAATCATTATGAATAAATAAATAAATACATACATAAACAAATAAATGGGATACACATAGTAGGTCTCATGTAAAAGAAGACATTTGAGCCAAGACCTGGAGGAGGGGAGGGAATGAGTGGTGGAGTATCTGGGGAAGAGCATGCCCTGGACAGGAAACGCCAGTGCACAGGCTCCCAGACCACGGTGGGCAGCATATTTGAAAACAGTGGATAAGCCGTAGTGTCTGAAATAAGGTGAGTGAGGGGGGATGATTAGACAGTAGTAGATGGTTGGTGTTTTGAATTAACGGTTCTCCACTACATCATGCTTTTCCTAATGCTATGAGAGAGACAGAGGAAGAGTGATCACAACACAGAAATCCAAAAGTCTGGGGGAAATGCCTCCAGGGGAAGAAGTGAGCTTTTCACCCCTTAGTAGCAGCTGCTCCTTTTACTATGAAGTCAGAATCCTGGGAAGCATCTGCCCATGGCCTCCTTGGCTGCTATAACAGAAGTCCCCTAAGTAGAGGCCCTAAGTTATCATTTTCAGGATTCCTTGGGACCTGCCTGAGACCTCAGTCTGTCCCCACATGGAACTAACTGACCAGAGAATTCCATAGGAAAACTTGAGGACAAGGTGTCCCAACTGGCTTTATACCTTTGTCATTCTCATCACGGTCCAAACTGCAAGGTCCCCTTCCCCCCACCCCTCAACTCTGCCTGTCCTGTCCCCTTTCCGCTCTCTCCCCACGCTGCCCTGTGCTGTGGGCTTCCCTCACATCAATGATTTTCAAGCTTGATTCTCAACCTGGAAGGCCTGTGAGAACAGAGATTGTGAGCTGCCACTGGAGTTTCTGATTCAGTAGGTCTCAGAAGGAACCTGAGGATGTGCATTTCTAGTAAGTGGCAAGGCAATGCTGATGTTGCTGGCCAAGGTCGTCCTTGAGAACCACTGCTCTATACTAATTCATTCTCTCAAATCTTCCTTTCTTCCTCTGGAACCAGCATTATTACATGGCAAACAGCTCTGCCTTTACCCGTGACCTTGGCAGACACTCTTTCTTGCCTGCATATCCTTGTGTTGGCTGACACCTGCCGGAAGCCTTCTCCAATACAGAGGGATCCTTCTGCCATGCCCCAGAGAAGACTACCCTCTGAGACTTTGCTGACCTTTGTAAACAATTGTTTCTCTTTATATAGGCAGAAGTCCCTCCATTTAAAAAACGTACCTGTCTCTTCCTATTTCCCCTGCTCACTTCCTGACCATTCTCTACCTCCATGGAAACATCTGGCAGTGGGGTAATCTTCTCCATCTCATTTCTTATCTCCACTTTGGGTGACTTCACTGACCAAGTGAAAGATCTCTTTCTGAATAGAACCCCCAACCACTAGAAGCCAATCCTCATGCCTGAGAACATCTTCCCTCTTGGAATAGTAAGTCCTAATAGAATATTCTGTGAATACAACCCCTTTCAAGGCTCCTGTCATTGAAATCACAACTGTTCTGCAGCGATGGAAACCTAGGTCCTTCGGCTCCTCCCTTCAGTCCAGGCATCAGCCCTGAACTGACTGCCTTCTCACCCTGACCTAATCCACCTGGCCCATTGCCACTGCCCTCCACGAGTTTGCCCCATCTTTTGCCTTTCCTCTGCCTTCACACAGGCTGGTAGGGTCTGCTGTAAAAACCACGAGCCACTGAAGCAGCTGGACCTGCTCGTGCTCCCTCAGCATTCTGTATATACGTCTGTGCTTTTCACAGTAGAGGATGAGTATGGCACGGCTCTTCTTTCTCTCTGGTTCCACATCCAATCCATTAGCAAATCCTCTGGTCTACCATTAAAATAATTTAGAATTGAAGCATTTCTCACCCTGTCTCTCATGAGCATCCTAGTTTGAATCAACATCATCTCTCCTCTGTATTGCCATAGCCTTCTATCTTGTCTCCCCACTTCTACCTTAGACCCTCTATCTGGAGTCCATTCTCAAAAACACAGACAGACAGAACTAGCCTGGAAAACATTAAGATCCCATAAAACGTGTCACTCTTCAGCTCAAAGTCCTCCAGCACTTCCCAATCCAACTGTAGGCAGAGTCCCTTGCCCCACTCAGAGTCCAGGCTTTATGGGGTGCACCCCATTGACTCTGAGCACTCCTCTCCAACTTCCACCTTCTTGCCATCCCTCTCTACCACAGCTTTCTTCCTCTTCCTCAAACAAGCCAGGGATCCTCCTACACATTGATACTGCTCTCTCTGTAATGATCTTTCCTCAGATAGCTGTGTGTCTTCCTCCTCCACTTTCTTCCCAAACCATGCCAGTTAAAGTTCTACCCTCTCCACTTTCTACCTCATTTCCCCGCTCATTTGTCTCTATCACATATTTCATCATCTGAAATACCATTTGTTTTACTATTTTTATTGTATGCCACCTCTGCTAAAATATAAGCTCCATGAGGCAGGGGGTTTTGTCCACCAAAGCCTAGACCAAATGCTTAGTAAGGGCTTAATATATGCTGTGTGATTTAGCAAATTTGTGAAATCTAATATTTCACATGTGTGAAGAATTCACATATTTTGTTTCTTTATCATCTCATCCCAGAGCTCAATAAATGGCCACGGAAGGGGCAAATGAAGGAATGGGCAAGTTTTTATGTTTGGCATCAGGAAAGAGGGACAGGTGTTGGGAGAGGGAGGGACGAGAGCCAGCCTTCACTTAGTGAGGCTTCATGAAGAATTGGAAGGCCATGCCCAGCCTAGAGAACAGGTTGGTCTTAATGCTGAGTAGCACATCCCTACTGAGGAAGGGTGGTTTCAGTAAAGCATGGATAGAAAGCTACTTGCTAGTGGCTTCAATGTCATGATGTGGTAAAGTTCTTCATAGAAACTATCTGATTTTAGGAAAAGTGTTCATATAAGGAACAAAGTCTGGCTTCTAGATAGACAACTGGAAGCTGATGTCGTGCTCTGGGTCAGTTAAAAGATAATTCCCATTTGTTATTAGGTTTAAACTCAGACCCAAGTGAGTTGTATTTATAACCACCATCTGGATTGAAGGTGGCAAAGCGTATGGTTTTTTGATAGAACTGCTAGAACTGTATTCCTTTGCAACGATACCCTCAATTAGCCTAACTTATTAATTTCTGCACTGGCGCTGTCCAGAACTCCTTCCTGGCTGAGAGATAACAGGACCTGGGAAATCTATTTCATTCTCTCAGCATTAAATGACTTCTTGCACCCCCAGTTGGTCTGCTGGGGTTTCAGAAACTCATCTTTGTCAGGGAGCATAGTGGGCAGAAGAACATTGTGATACACTTTAGGGCCAGAACGAAACCAAGAGAGCCCCACAGAGACAGTATAGTGGTCAAGCCCAGGTAGACTATTCTATGTGGGCCAGAGTTGCTTTCTATTCACCTATTCTGCAGGTAGCATTATGCTGCATCTCTCCTACCTACTATCACCTCCATGATGTCCCACCAGCCTGCTACCTACTCAGCAAGCAAGTCCAAGGTGCCAACCACTGCTGGCAAGAACATCAAGAAATTCTCCAAAACAGACATAGCTGGGGCACCTTCTCATCACCTGCTCCCGTCTGGCTGGCTGGGAGTAAGAAATCAACATGATAAAATAAGTGTGCCATGGATCCTTCTAGACACTCTCTTATCTGGGGGGTTTCCACCTCTGATTCTGCTTTCATCATCAAGGGATGGTGGAGACTTTCAGAAGTCATTCAGTCCATACCCTATAAGCCACGCAGCACTGCCTCCATCCTACTGCAGCATCCCAGGGAACACAAATAATTCAGAAAGAGAGAATTGCTTTGGTCTCTAACTCAAATGCTTTTTTTTTTAATGTAGATCTTTTCTTCATCAGTATTCAGAGACGAAGAATGGTTTTCAGTCTTGCACATAATACCCCTCTAAATACCTAATTTAATGTTGTAGGCAATATGGGAATTGATGTCAAATCATGATTCTGAGGGCTGGCTCTGCTGGATTCTCCCTTTGTGACCCTAGCCAGACTCACTTCCCCCCACACTGCATGCTCGAGTCCTGAAGGGTCACTTCATTTAGGTCCTAATATGCTTGTTCAGTATACTGATCCTTACTGCAAAAGGAATGGCGATCCCCTGAAGAGTTTTAAGAAGGGCTTAATATGATCACATTTCTCTGCTGGAAATAACAGTGCCCTGAATGTGCCACACATGTTAAGGGCGGCACCAAATGTGAAGATCCTTTCATAAGTTGGAAGTGCTACAATGTCAGTGATTTTAATTAAAGTGGGTCTCGGTCCCTCCTCCCCCTGTGCCTTTGTATCATCATGGGGTCAACACCTGCATGTAATGGGACCGGGCACCTCGTGGCCATCCTGATACAGCTGGAGTCAGGAGCCATACGTGAGGTCACTTGAAGGGTACTGAAAGTCAGCTTGGCCACAATATTTCTTACTGACACTTGCACAGCCTCTAGCATCAGTCAGTGTCTCCTCTACTAACGAGCAAATGCTATCAGTCCGGTTCTACGGAATACCTATTAGGGGTTGATCATATCACTTTAATTAGTGCCAGAACCCTGTACAAGGGGTGCCTGCACAGCTAAATTCTGGCTGTGGAGGGGATGTGATATACATTGGAACGTGGGACGATGTGAACCGCAGCCAAGGGGCATCAGGGAGAAAGGGGCCACCAAGAACTGTGCTGTTTATGCAGCGGATGTTGCGTGAATACAAACTCTCCCTAATGACAGGGGCCAATCCTGGGGCACTGAAGCTGGTCCATAATGACTCTGCAGTATAACACTAAGGATTTTAACACATCCTTGGTAGGGAGGGATATAGCAATTAGTTCCAAATCTGTAGCCTTTCTATATCTTAATTCAAAATCATCTTTCAGATGTACATGCATAAAAATACAATGAGAGGAAGTGAGCTGATGCAAGCCCACGGTACTTCACTTGGACCTAAGCACCTGGTATACGTGCCTGGAGCTTTCGCCAGCATCTCTGATTCCTTCCTTGACTTACGGGCTGTGTGGAATCATGAGAGACGGTGAGGATTTCCGGCAGAGGCACAGGTTGAGGCATATTCCTGGAAAGGAGATGCTCCTGTGCTGGGACTCAAACCTTCCCCCTTTCCCGCTGAGCTCCAGGTTGCTCTGTTTGACTCTCCCACACCCACTTTCCTCGTGGCAAAGGGAGTTCCCGGGGGCACGCCTCTGCCGCCTCTGCCAGCCCAGTGCCTCTTACCTTGGGCTTTGACATCATCCACCACGGGGCAAGGGGTCTTCACGATGACGTCACTCGGCCTGGAACGCCGTCCTGTGTTGTCCACTCCCCACAAGGTGAACCTGGCAGAGAGAGGAGAGGGTCGTTATCAGAGGGAACCTCATAGCCAAGCTCATAGCCAAGCTTGGCCTGGACGGGCGGGTTCGCCCCCAGCTGCTCTCGCAGTGCGCTCACTGCCACCACCCAGGTCAAAGTGTACAGTTTACAGCCTCCCACTGCCTCCCAGGGGGGCTTGGGTATGAATTTGACAGGAAGTGTCATGACCACAGCAGTGTTTCTCAGAGCGGGCCCTGAGACCTGCAGGCAAATCACCCGAGAACTTGATGGCAAAGAAAATCCAGGCCTATTGCATCAGAATCTCTAGAGGTGCGGACAAGAAATCTGTGCTGAAACAGGCCTTCCAGGTGATTCTGACACCAGTTACACTCTGACAACCACTAAGCAATGGGAAAGAGTATGTATCTATGGAAACAGATGGTCAGAACTTGGGTGTGAAGACTCCACTCCCCGTGTGTGCAGTTATAGTTAACTCCTCCGAACTTAATTTTTCCCCTCATCCGTGAAGTGGGTATGATAATAAAACTGCTTATAGGTCATGAAATTCCATAATAATGTGCGTGGAGTCTGAGTGTAGGTACCTGGAACCCAGTGACATGGCACAAGTCATACGCATTCTGTTCTGTCTTATCTTGCACTCAGCTGATACTTTTGTGCAAAGAATGGAGGACTGACTTTAAAGTTAGAGTGAAAGAGCCAGAGCTGAAGGGTCTTTACCTGCCTGTGGCTAGGGGCTTCGTTTCCTACATGTGGTTCGTTTTGTCCCACTGAGATGCTACCCGCCATGGACCAGGCATCCAGAGGGGAAACGCGGTACCACCCCAATGCTGAGAAGATGTGGTTCTAAGAGCCCCCCAGGAAGAGGATGAAGACCTGGTTTTCAAGCCTGAATGTGAAATTTCCCCTTGGGTGATGGAGCTGCATGGAGAGGAAAGACAGAAACCCTGGTTCTGCTACTCAGAGAATATGAAGATAACCATAAAAACAACCTCTGGTGCTTTGCTCGGGGCCTCTAGTAACTAACCGAATGAACCTAAAGCAAATCATTAGATCAGCCCATCTTGTCCCTTTCCCCTTTGCTGTGTCACCACGGGAGGCTACATTGATCGGCACGTCTGGATTTTCCTTCCTCCCGCACAGTTACAGGGTGGAACACAGATATAAGGAAGGTGCCCAGGCCCGAGTGGCCCAGGTCGACATCGGCTGGGACTGAGATGCCGAAATGTTGAGGTAGAAAGTGGAAATTGCCTAAATGAATCTGCCAGGAAATATGTTTTCTCTCAGCAGAGGAAGGTGCCCCTACAACTGCCCTGGAAGGAAGGCCCCGAACATGAGAACCGGCATGCCCGTGTGAGTGTCCCCTCCTCTGCCTCCCCAGTCCTCATGCTGGAATCACGGGTCCCTCACCTAGGAAAGTGCCCTCGCACCAGGAGCCCTGGGCTGCTGGGACTGGATGTGATGAACTGCGCTGTGGGCTCCCTGGGCACTGCCTGGCCTCCCTGCTGTCTGTCAGACCAGGACCAGGCGTGGGGCTCTCCCCCCATCCACTTAAGGGGGCCCTGTCTGTCCCACTAACCTCTGCCTCATGCTCTGCTCCTCAGTGCAGACCTACTGTCTTGCCTAGTACTAAACCCTGACCCTGATGTAAAATCCAGGGCGGTGCTACCCTTCTCTCCCAGCCACCTCTCCTCCAGGTCCGAGTGGGCTCTGCTCCCAGCCCCACGCACCCTCCCAGTGGCAGCGCCAGGCTGCCTGGGTCCCTAGCAATGGCAACACGAGGATTTTCCATCAGTTGCCCCCGTCCCACCCTCCCGCCACAGCAGCCCCTTGGTACTGTTTCTAGAGCCGTCCAAGCTGCTGCACCCACCCAGCTCCGTCTGGAACCTGCTGTGTTCCGAGTCCTGTCCTACAACCCAAGCCTCGGGCTGGGTCTCAACTCCCTCCTCTGCCCTCCTGCTCCAGACGGTCTTGAGCGAACATCCTCAGGACGGGCTTAGAGGTAGCCAGGGCAGACTGCAGATCTACACCTTGGGGTGTGGGATTCCCACGCCCAGGCAAAGTCCCCCTCACACACTGGTGTCTCCCCCGGTAGTGCTGGGAGGGGGAGAGAGAGGGCCCGAGGATTGCCGCTGTCCTGCACACCTCCTTGGGGCTGCCCTCCAGGCTCCGAGTGAGCACTCTCCTCTCACAGGAGGTTCTGACAACAGGGCCCCTGATGTGTGGGAAGTCCAGCTCCCCGCCCAGAGGTGGGCCTTTTGCTCCTTTTGCAGAATCTACCGTGACCCCACTGCCGATGGTTCAGTTCTCATCATCGTCAGGAGACACCCTCTCCCAGGCTGCTGCCCTCAGGCCAGCATGGTCACTGGACTGCTAGCAGGAGCCTGGCCCTGGGCCCCTGTTCTCACCAGCAGACCCTTCCTCACTGCCTCCTCCCCAGCTGTTTGTCTGGGCCCCTACTCCCGAGCCCTGGCCTTGGTTTTGCTGGCTGAGATCCAGGCTGCCTGGTGTCCTATCATCTACAAGATGGCCTTGCTTTGTCTCTCCTGTTTGCCCTCAGGGTCCTGGGCATGGCCTTGGAGCTGCGGGACAGGGCCGGAATCCTGCTGCCTGCCTGCCTGCAGTTTGAAGTGTCACCTGCCCTATGCGGTCTGTGACTGGGTTCCAGCCACCTTTTGTAGCCCAACTTTTGCAGTTATTTAACCCTGGAGCCTTAATTTCTAGCAGTTTCCTTGGACTGTGGTGAGCAATGAACCGAGCCTCAGGCACCAAACTGGCTGTCAGACAGACCCTCTCTCTCAGTGCCGGGCTGTCCCTCACCCCATCCCAGCTGGTCCCAACCTGCGGGCAGCTGGCTTTGTGTCCCATCTTGCTGCAAGTTCCCACTAACTCTACGGGATCCTGAACTTGAATGAAAATTCCTGTGCTTAAATTAATTCTGGCATCACTCTGATGGGGCACCTAGTAGAAAATTTACAGTCCTATGCTCCGACTATGTCTAATAGCAAAGCAAGCTATTAAGAAAGGAAATGCTTGCCAAACCCTTCTGAGTAGCGATGACACTTGTCCTAAGAGCCATTCCTCAGTGGTCCCGGTTCCCTTGGTCTGGAGGGACACTGATGGAGCAGCCAGCTTTTTACCATTAAACAGAGAAATTGCACATGCAGTCATTTCCAGAAGGCTGCCCCATTTATTGTTCACATTCTGGTTTCCACCACTGAACACTGTCATGACTGAACTAGCTGGACCTACTGGACAGGAGAGATGAGCTCTGCTCCCAGGCTGGGGGCTACTGTGTAAGTACATTTACAGCCTGGTCCAAAGCTTCCAGGGCCTTCCCACCACAGCCTGGCTGAGACTGTTCAGCCTCTAGTTAGAGCCTGTATGAGTGAGGCCACTTGTAGTATGTGCGTGTGTGTGTGTGTGTGTGTGTGTGTGCGTGCATGTGAGCAGACACAGCCTGGCTATGGCTTTGTTTTGTAGCACAGTCGGCTACGTTCATCCTTTGCCTCTCCACTGGAGGCAGTTTCTGCTGGTTGCCCTGAATCCACTCCCATTTTTTGAATTATTTGTCGGCTGTCATATGTCCCCAAAGGCAGTGGCTTTCCATGAACACATTCTGTGATGAGGGGATGGGGGGCTAGAAGGCCAGGGAGTCACCTCCCCACTCTGGCCTCTGTCTCCTCATCTATGAAATGAAGATCCTTTCAACTAGGGATTCTTAACTGTTTTTGTAGCATGCACCCTTCTCAGAATAATGTTTTTTAAATGCATTAAATGCAATATATAGGATGACTAGGTAAGCCAGCCGTGCTGAAATGAAGTTCTACCTCTCTGGACCCCAGGCTAAGAGCCAGCTCTATGCCTTGACATGAGGGGATTAGACCACGCCGCTAGATCCTTCCAGAAGCTGGGAGTGGCTGGGGAGTGAGACACAGTGCATGAGGAAAATGCAAACTCTTGGTGTTTAATCACCCACTATACCCCCGACAACCAGCTGTGTGATTCCGGGAAAGCTGCTCAGGGTGGATGAACTTCAGTTTTCTCAGCTGTGAAATGGTAATGATAACCCTAATCTCACAGGGTCTGGGAGGGCTCCCGGGGGCACCCACACATAGTAAGCACTCCATGCATGAAGGCTGCCTTCCTCCATTTTATACATAAGAACACTTAGTTTCAGAAACTTTAAGTGCCTTGTTTACAGTCACTAAGTGGTTAAAAACAAAAACCAGGCTTGGGGGCCATGTGTTCTCATCTCATAATCCAGGGCTTCTCCCCTTACGCCAAGGACTAAAGCTCCAGGTCCGCAGGCTTCTTCCACAGAGGGACAACTCCAGGCCACTCCCAAGCCTCTCCCTGCATCTGCAGCACCACCTAGTGAACACTTGCTGTTTTCTCCCTGAGCCCCGTGCGTTATCCAACTTCAATAATCAACATAGACAGAAGTCCGTGTTTTACAAGACATAAGAAGACAATACTGGAAGTTAACCAAAGATAGCAGATTGGGTGGGAGAAGGTATCAGCTTCAGGTCTTTAATCAGGAAATGTAGCAAATCAGGCCAACTTGAGGAGGTTCCCCGGGTGAAGGCTGGCACTCCTAACAGACAACCAAGCCAGCCTTCTGCCCATGGGAACTTTGAAATTCCTCATTAACAGTTGTAACTTAGTGACAGGAATTATTGAGGCCTTATTATAAATAGCAATTCTGCTTTCACTGAGTTGGAGGCATTTTACAGGTTAGGTGGTCCACACTCCCAAATCTTTGTTCCTTCTGCTTGTCCCCTTCTGAATAAATAGCCGTAACTGCCCAAAAGCAATCAAACTGATGAGAATCCTAAGTGGCATGACTTTCCTTTGTCTTAGTATTATCGTTTATGTCTCCATATATTTCCCAGCTCCTCTATGACGTCACTTGTCTGTATGCATGTTACTTTGATCAGCTTGGACACCTAGTTACATCTCTTTTTCCTGGTGAAGACATTTGCCCTGAGCATCTAAGCTCATCTTGCAATCAATGCCACTCACATTTCTAGTGTTTTCCATCTTCAAACTCTTTAGCCGTGGAAATGGAAATGATTTTTTTCTGGAAACCTTGACTCTATTCTTGTGACCTCATCTGTAAACTGTTAAATGTTTTTCATACTGATGGGGTCAAAAGGTCCCAGAACTACATTAACGATGGATTCTGCCTTAGCCCGCAATTTCCCCATCATGACTTGGAGTCCATCAGTCTCTCTCCTCTTTTGGTGTCGTTTATGTCTCTGCTTCAGAGATATTTTACAACTGTTCCCAGAGCACAGGAATGATGGGGAAGAGCTCCCAGAGGCACTAGGGCTGCTCCAAATGCCATGATATAGGAGTTCGCTGTATTTTCTCTGAAGAAAAATGCTGACCAACTCTAACCTCCATAAACTATTTCAATGCCACTGGGGCTAAAGCTGAGTTCTTGCTATTCTATTCCTTCCCTCCAAAAGAAAGTAGTATCTCTGACTTACAGCACTCACCCTATTTCTCCAGTCTCTTCTTCCATTCCCGCAACTCCCATCTGCTCCTACCCTCTTGGACCAGGTGCTGCCCACCTCCACCTTCATGCCTCTCTGCCTTCGCTCTTGCTGCCTCCTAGGCCTGGTGGGCCTTTTTTCAACCTTACTCTACCTACTGAAATTCTACACAACCCAGTTTAGATGATGTCTCCTCTACTTAGAATTCAGTGTTTCTTTCCCCTTCTACATGTTCTTTGCTCTTCTATCCAGTACTTTTTTCATTCTTCCTGAGATTGAAGTTAGTTATTTATCTCTTTTCCCTCTATTTTTGCAAACTCTTTGAAGGATGGAACTATATTCTCTTTCTTTATTCTCCTCTCCCAGTGCCTAGAAAGTTCTCTATAATGCTGATCAGGACAAGACTTGAAAGACTCACAAAATATTTTTTCCAAATCTCTAAAGGAACTTGAGTAGCAGAAAGGAACCAGCTCAAAGCTTCGGGATGTTGAGGGTAAGGAATAAGTACGCAGGCATATGTCACTCACATGTAGATGGTGTCAGGTTCCAGGCATCGTATGATCAGAGAGATGGCAGTGAGCTGCTTGTCTGGCGCCTGAGAGGGCATGGCACAAGGGGACTTCGCTCCAGAGATGATGTCATCCACAAAGCTCAGCACGGTTTCTGCCCAGAGGGGAAGGAATGGAAAAGGGTGGAGCAAAGGTGATGGCCAAGCAAGGAGGCGATGGAATCAACTCGGTGTGAACTTAACATTAAGCCTGCTCCATCCTCAGTCTTCCCAAATTCCTAGTAGAGAAAGGAGACCTGGAAGGAATAGTCTTTTCTGACTGTTTCATGTGTAATTATCAATTTAGAGCCATTTGTTCAGTTAGTTCAGAAGCAACTAAGGGAAGATGCACATATCAAATCTGTGAGCTCTTTCATGAAATGTTCTTAGCATGGGTGGAGGAGAGCTCTCCTGGTCAATGGTCAGTGCCAGACCTTCACGGTACCTACACACCTCAGAAGAAGCAGTAGACTGCTCTCCATGCCTGAGGGCAGTCATGTGTCCAAGCCTTGGTGATAATTTTACCAGAAGCTATTTGCCCTGAGTTAGACTGTGGATACCACCACCCTTTTGGTGGCCATGCGCAAGTGAAAGTTTTAGGGATGAGTTGTGCTGGCCTTCCCTATGTGTAGACAGTGAAATACTAAGACATGGAACACTTTTCATGGGGTGTTTCCACTCCTTTAAGACTTTCCTCTCCTAGCTGGACCTGCAAAGGCAGAGTTTGCTTTAGGACAAGACATGAGGTAAGCACATCTGTTTACACATGCGTTTGCCTGGAAGGGGGTTTTTAGCAAAGGAATCTTTTTCTGTAATCATGGCAGTGGTTAGCACAGAATTGTTTCCTAATTGTGGGCTAGGATAACTAGTGCACCGTATTGTTGTTCCTTTGTGAGTGTGCCTAGAGGCAATGAAATGGACACCTCTTTTATAAACAAAAAGTAAAACAAAATCAAAACAAGACTTTGTCAGACGCTCACCATGCAAAAACTCTTAAATTGACAAGATGGTTACTTTTTCTTTTCCCATTCCTCCTGTATTGTTGCCCTGGGACACTGGGGCAAAGCCAGGAGGCAGGACATTTTTCTGTTTTCTTTTTACCACCCTGGGTCAAGACGAACCCATGAAATGGGAGATGTTCACCTGTCTCCACTTTGGAGTGGTCCATCCTGTCAGTGACCTTTTCTTGACGGATGAGGTAATCCACGATCTGCACCCCGATGGGAGGCTCTGAGTGCCCCCACTCCAGGACCACGAGGGTGCTGCTGGGCTCATGAACCGTGGAGAGTCTCAGCCTGAGGGCAGACACGAAGCGACATGAGACGGGAACCTGTGATGACCTTCTGATACCACCACCGGCCCCCTTCTAAACTGTTATGCCAGAAACGCTTCTTTCTAACATTTCTTAACCATCCACTCTAGGGCTCTAAGGAGGCCCTGTCTCCTTAACTAGAGAGTAACGGTTCTTAAAGATCTTTAAAATCTGTATTTTATTAATCTAAGTTCCTGTTCCAGATTAGGAACTCAATATATATTTGTAAGTAAATAAGCAGGTGAGTCAAAGATGAGTGAATGCCTGCATGTTACTGGGTCGCTGGAGAAGACTTTTGGGGGTAGCACTTTATGTAGCACTTTGTGGGGCTTGAAAATATAACTTCTGTCCTTGTGCTTATAATGTTCATACCAAGGCCCACTGAAGGTGGTGCCTAGAGATCCCTGCATTAACAAGTCCAGTCAGCTCAGTTTCTGTAGCATTACCAGGGTCTGCCCTATTGATGGACCCCTGGCTTTCCCTCTTGCTGAGGGTACTAATGCTATCTTCTACTGGCTTGGCCTTGGAACAGGCTGTTTGCAGGTAATGGTCACAGGGGGCCTTATTGGACAAGACAAAGTTGGCCACATGTCAAGACCTCAGGGTGATGACCTGTTTCTGCAAACTCAGGTTCTGATTTCAGTTTCTGCCTTTGCCCTTGGGTTTCTATGGCTATCCCGATTCCTAATTCCTGCCTTTTCTATCTTTTCCCAATTCAGTCTCCTCACTCCACGTGAACTGCCTGTTTGGGCCATTCATTTGCCCTCCCATCTCATAACTCTTTTTACCTTGTAGAGATTCGGTGAACGGTACTGACAGTCACTGGTATGCATCTCCTAATGGTTCAAGTGGTTTCGATCCACTGCCTCGTTCTGACTTCATGTGTGTGTACAGTTTCTCACTTGCTTCCAATGCCCAGTTTCTTCCTAGACCACTGGCTTCTGGAAATTTTCCCACTTCCTGCTCACTCCAGCTTCCCTCCCTTACATGAATCCCTGCCATTCACCCCCACTCTTGGTTTCCATATCTCATGACCACCCATAATCCTGGCCTTCTGACCTCCACTCAGCTCACAGATGCCTTCCACTGGTCTCAAAGATTGCTGGACAAGGCACTGTGGATGGATCACATCAAAACAATGCTCAATTTACATTTAGTACATATTTATGAAGCACCCATTACTTATAAGAATGTGCTCAGTGCTGAAGATAGAGTGGCACACACTCCAGCTCCAGCCTCTTCTTCTATGAACTGCTCAGTGGACAACCATACAATTACACATGTGATTATAATCATGTGTGATAAGAACTTGAACAAGAAATCACAGAAGTCTGTGGGAGCAAAAGCAAGGAATCCAACTAGTGGGAAAGTAATGTGAAACACATGCCCCTTAGCGGCTTACTATGAAGGAGTGCATAGTTTGCCTATGACATTGAAAATGGAGTAGACCCAAAACAGTGCGGATATTGACAAATTCATTAATTAGAGTCATATGCAGAGTGCTATTTTGAAGAAAAAGCATTAGGAAGCTTCTTAAGTAAGTAACTAAGCCTTTCTGAGAACTCAGATTCTGTGAAACTATGGACTACGGTTGACCTCTACTGAGAAACAGGAATGTGGATGATTTACTCAGACTTGTGTGTGACTAGAGGGCGCTTCTATTTCCAGCTACCAATAAAGATTCAAGAAACTAAGATATACTACTGAAAGAAGTGATTGGAGTTGACAAGAGAAGAGCAGTCCTTAATAGATATTCCTGTTTAAAGAAATTTAGCTCAATTTGATCGCTAGCTATGACATTTAGTAAACACAGGTTTCGAAATGGGATCAACCCCAGGGCATTAATGGCTGGATCTTGCGTCCCCCCTGCTGTCTGGTGGTTTCAGAGACAACTTTCTTACACTGCAAATCTCTCTAGAAGACTATTTTCTTCTAGTGGCTCCCTTTCCACTATAGGAAAGAAACGTTAAAAATAATAGAGCTTGATTCTTTTTTGACTTGAGGTCCAAGCCAAGGCTATAAAGAGCAAGAAGCCAATGGCTGGTGTATCTTACACTACCCGCATGGAGAAGGCCTGTAAGATAAGAGGAGACGTTGGGTTGGCTTGCCATGATCCTCTCTTACTGTGTTCTCCTCTTTCTCAGTGTTCTTTCTGCTCATTCCTGGCCCTTTAATGGCCCCCTTATGCCCACAAAAAGGCCAGAGGGCAGCGTTCGCCAAGACCGGCCCTCACTTGCCAGTTTCATCCTGCCACCTTTCTCTTGCTTACTCAGTCCTCCAGTTGCCACAGTCCCTGATCCTCACGTTGGGCTTTCCTAGACTTACCAACCCATGGGGCTGCTCTCCTCCAGCTTGTCCTACCAACCCTCTTGACTAGACTTATTTCTGTGTTTCACCCCCATGGCAGAAGCCATATCGGAGGCTCAAAGTGGTTCCTTTCTTGGCCCCTGGTCCATCAGGATTCCCATGAGTTCAGCCAGTTCTGTTCAGCCTTTCCCTGAGGAGAAGGAAGTCGTACTTGTTCACCCTCAGTCACCTTTGCAGCCCTCCATACTTTGCTCACCTCCAGAATGCAGATGCCCCCTAATACTCATCCCTGACCCTCAGTTACTCCCAGTTGATACTTCTTCTTGAGCACCCTTTCTCATAGCTGTGGTTCCATTTCTTATTTCTTTGGAGTTAAGTCTTCTTATCTCTAGTGTTTACTGTTTGACAGAGCTCCAGCCCATCCTTCCCTCTGACCACGGAGCGTTGTATAGGACCGCCCCACTGTAACTCGAAGCAGGTCCAAACAGAGCCAGCGTGTGCCTCAAACCTGCTCATCCTCTGATGCTGCTCTTCTCAGTTGTGGCTGCTTCACCTTCCCAGCCCTCAGCGCATTAGTTATAAGTCCATTCTCAATGCCTCCTCCCTTCTCACTCCCACAGTCAGCTACCACACCTGGCTGGTTCCACCCAGAGTCATGTGTCAGTCATATCCTCTCCATACTGTAATAGCTGAGATCAGGGCCTCTTAGCCGAGCTTCTGCCTCCTGCTCTATCACCCTGGAAAACATTTTCAGTCCATCTGAATCCATTTCCTTGTCCTAAATTAAACTGGGGTGGAGGTGTGAGATAACAGTATCTAGCTGCTCCACACAGCGCTGGTTCATCCTCAGTCACCTTTGCAGCACTGTGTTTTGGGCCTCATTAGGGTCTCACTGTAGATCTCTAAGTCTCCCATTGCAGCAGCACGTTCCCCACTTTTATCCTCTAACCACACTGTCCAACTTTCTCTTCAAGGAGAAACGCAAGGGCCAGCTCCTTCCTGAACCCTTCCCCATTGTCCAGAGTCAGACTTGACCATTTCCTTCCCACACTTACTTTAAATGCCTCATAGAACTCTTATCAAATGATTTCTTCTATGAGTACAATTTGTGTGCCTACCTTCCCTAAAAGATTGAAAGCTCCCTGGAGGCAGGTACTGCATCATGTTTTTCTTTCTGCTCCCCAGGACCCAGTCTATTGCTTTGCAAAGAGCAAACACTCTATAACATATGCCTGCAGGATAACGCTGAGGCACGTGGGCAAGAGAGAGGCAGAGAAAGGAAATCATACACTGGCTGTGGGAGAGGTGCACAGGTGGGGAGTCCATCAGCTCCGAAAGCAGTGGAGTCACATCGACACCAGTCCTCGATGACATCTCCAGTTCCTGAGCACCAGAGAGAGCTCATGGTGGCCTCCTGCAAGAGCTGGAAGAGAGGGCAGACAAAAGAGTGTCAGGGATCTAAGGCTGGGTCACCAGAGTCAAGAGGCAGAGCATCAGGGCTTTGCTTGGCCCTGAGTGCAAGGCCAGTAATCCATAGCACCCTTCACCACTTTTTAAAATCTAAAATTCCTACCCCTGGAGGTTGTTTTTGGGAACCCTACACTTTGTAGGACCTTTAAGTGGCTCTTTCTTATTAGCATATCATTTCGACCCTATGGTTAAAGACTGTCAATTGCAAGGAAGCCTTACCCCACCTCCTATCTCCCTCCAATTCCATCCCATCATTCCAGATCTCAGCTCTAGATCAATGAACTCTATACCATACACTCCATACCAGCACTTTCCTCATAAGGTTGCTGTGACGATTAAATGAAACGATGTATGCCAAAGAGCCTAGAAGATCCTGTGCATATATTAGTCACATATAAACTGTACACATTAGTCATGGGCCTGCCTTTACCACGCTTCCCTCTGCTCAGATGTACTTAGCTCTTCCTCAGATGCCTCCCTGCATCCTTATCTGCCTTTGTCACCATGTCCCAGTATTTCCTCTGCATTTCTTCAGCATGCCCATGTCTCATAATATTAACGCACTTCTGCCCTGGGTTGTGATTAAGCGTCAGGCTTCTCTCTCTTAGTAGGTGGTAGAAACAGTGTGGCACACAGGCTAAGGACTAGGGTATAGAGCAGGTCCACCCACCTCCCGGGAGAATTCCAACTCCATCAATCACCACCATGTGACCTTGGGAAATTACATAAAGTCAGTTTTCTCCATGGAAACAGGAGAAAAACAGTACTTTGCTCATAAAGTTGTTGTGATGATTGAATGAAATAATATCTACCAAAGGGCCTAGCAGAGAACCTATGCTATGCACACATTAGTCACATATACATTGTACACATTAGTCATCAATACATGCCAGCAATTTTTATTGTCTTTGAATGACAGGGTTGGGTCTTATGCGGAAGCTTGTAAATACCACAGAACCTAAAACAGTTCTTTCCATATAGTGGTTTCACAGCAGAGGGTGAGGCTGGCTGCGGGGCGCACGGTTGTCCAAGCTGGCCAAGGTCAGCCCCAAGGTCAGCCTTTCCCTCAATATCTGAAGCCTCTGCTTTCCCTGTGATTCTCTTCTCTCCGTTCTACTCTCACCAAACCACACATAAGTGGTAGAGAAATGAAACAGCTATTCTAGAAAACCATGAACCAAAAAATTAAAAGAAAGAAAAAGTACGCACAGAGGAGCAAAAGAGAGAAAAGAAGAAAAAAAGAGCAAAAACCCTACAAAAATCACAGTGTCCAAGCCCAGGCCAGTATCCTACAGTCCATTCTTTCCACTTAACAAAGGCCATCTTCAGTTAGAATAGTTGGATAAGCATCCATATGGACCCCCACCTCCTCAGATTGGGGGCCTCTAGGAGCTGGGGCCAATTCTTGGTTATGATTTGCAGAGAGTTTTAGAATGTACAAAGCCCTTTTAAGAGCTAACGCTTCTGTCTGAGCTCCATAAGCTGTGACTGTGACTTACAGCAGAAGACACTTAGTGCCGCAGAGGTAAGCTGACTTGCTCAGGGCTACAGGCGAGTGAGTGGCGCAGTGCCCGAACCTGAGCTCGACAGGACTGGTTCAACATATTAGGCTCTTTCCATCCGGCTCTCTTAGTGAATGCTGTGTCCACCAGCTACCCGCCTGAAGCCTGGTGTGTAGTAGGTGTTCGCTTTATGCTCTGCCGACTGAACCAAATTCAGAGCAAAAGGTGTATTTTCTTAGACTAAGAAAAACAGACTTTCTCTGAGATAGGCAGAATAAAAAGGAGATTGTGGCTACTACCTTATAGTCTTCAACCAGCAGTTACTGGCTCAACTCCTATAAGGGGCCATTTCCAGTGCTAACCATTAAGGACACAGTGGCACATAGACCTATATGGCCCGCAAATAACCAATTAACCACCACTGGGGTAAGGCCTCCAAAGAAAGAGTGGCAGTGGTGGCAGGAAGGACGAGGGGAAACAATCCTCCAGAGGCGTTCGGGAAGGCCTCCATGAGGGTGTGTGCTCTCATCTGAACTTGGAGGGCTAGATCAAGAGCTATCTGATCACAGAAGTTGAGGAAGCGTTCCAAGTGGAAAAACCAGTATTAAGAAGCCTGAAGTCTGGATGAAACTTAATTTCTAACATCAGCTGAGGTACGTTTCCCAGACAGAGCCTGGGGCAAAGAGATGTTCGGCGAGGGAGGGAAGCAGGGCTGGTGCCAGAGGGCGGTGGGCCAAGGGAAAGGGGAGTGTCACATTTTAAGAGATGGTAAGCTAACAAAGTGTTTTAAACAGGGGATCAACATGATCATATTTTCAAGCCAAAGGAGCAAACACCAACACTTATGATGTCAAACAGTTTAAACGCCATTTCTTCAAAAGCTTTAACTTTCCATCTTTGATTCACACCGTTTTATGAGAGTTTCCTACTATCGGAATCTTGGGTTCCAGGAAATGTTGGAAGTAGGAGGAGGGTAGAAGAGAGGGGTCAAGAAGGAACCTTTCTGGAAAGGAAGAGAAGAAAAATTACATTTTTCTTAGTACCTACAGTGTGCCAGACATTGCATGAGAAACCCTCATTTGTTATTCAAATTAATCCTGATTCCAGAAAAGACATAGGGTTTTCCTATTTTGGTTATTATTTTGCTCTAAGAAAAGCAGCTGAACTTTCAAGTCAAGTTCATTTATCCATTCATATCTTCATCATTTCATTCATTTATTCAAGTAGAGCACCAACTATATGTAGACTACTGCTAGGCGCTTTTTTCATAGAATGCAATGCTTTAGAAAATGTGTGTACCACACAGGGCAAGCTATTTGAAGGGACACAGGGTTGGCCTAGGAGAGTAACGGAGGGCTTTTGTGGACAGGCAATGTTTAAGCTGAAACTTGGAAGTAACAGTAGGAGTTTGCCAGTGGCAGAAATGTGGGAGAGGGCGTTCCTGGGAGAAAGATCACATGTCTTAAGGGTCAGAAGCACGAGGGGAAGTGTGTTGCATTTAAGGGAGGGCAAGGAGTTAAATTTTGGAGGATGGAGCATAAAGTAGAGTGGGTACAACCTAATCATGCAAGTGAAGATGAAATTGGACAATGGACTGCTCTTGCAATGATGTGCTAAGGACTTCAGAGTACTCGATGGATGCTGCAGAGCTGCTGAATTACCTTGCTACAACATGATCAGAATTCCACTATTAGATAGATGACTCTGACTGGTCTAACAGGGAAAACAGGAAGAAGGCTACTGTAACAAGATGGTGGCCTGATGTCCCAAAGGATGAGTGAACTAGTTAGGCTGTGATGGGGGTATGATAAAAATAGGATGAACTTGAGGTATCTGTGGCCCTGGAGACGGAATAAATGCTAGAGAGTGACAAGTCTAGGAAGCATAGCTCGTCTCCACTTGGGCCAAGCTGGTAGAAAACAAAGCCATTCACCAATATGGAAGCACAACAGGTATGGTTTGGGGTGGAAGATGGCTGAGTTCAAATTTGCGGGGTTTATGACACCTGGTTGATTATGTAGTTTGACCTACTTGTTTCTAGATTGCAGTCACAGGTGAGACTGAGATATGGCCTCAGAGACTAGTTAAGGAGGTCAAGAGAGGCTAGAAAAGGGCCCCAAAGATACATCAGAGAGGTAGAGCTGGGAACACACACCGAGTTCCTAGCCCCATGACCCAGCACCCCTCCACAAGTCCTGGGCTTCTTCACTTCTTGTCTCCATTCTTAGGGGAAAAGGGGAAAACCAGAAGGAAGAAGAGAGAGAAGAAACATGCCAGTGACTGAACTCCAGCTTGGGACACCTTGTCTCTGTGTTAGAAATTAAAGTGCTCAGACTATGGCCAGAGGGAAGATATTTCCCAACCCCTCTCTTAAGACCAGTGTAGGGAGACAAGAAAGGACCCAGGTTTTGCAAACAGAGGATCCTGAACAGAGCGGCTGAAGACAAACTCCCTTCAGCTTCCTCCCTGATCGGCTGGCCCTGCAGGGAGCAGGGCCTCCTTGGCTTCCTCCGCCACCAGTCATTCTCTGTTCTGCAGCGTTGCATGCCGCGCACTGCAGGATGGTCCTGCGGTGAGCTTCCTGACTCCGCCGTTCCCAGGCGAGTGTCCAGGAGCTCCTGGGGAACCAGCTGCAGCAGCCTTGGGTGTGCACAGAAGACAACGTGGGGCAGGGAAGGAGAGGGCTGGGCACTGGATGAAAGCCACTGCAACCCTGGGTCTCCATGGTGACACAAACCTCTCTCTCTCCTCCTCCTTTCAATGGGTCCTTCTCTCCCACTCCTCTTCCCGTAGTCACTTCTAGCAGATTGAAAAGGAATTTGTGGGTCAGAGGAAGGCTTTATCTTTTTATTCCTGTGAAAAACCTTATTTTCAAACATTCAGTGAACTATCGGTGGCTGAGGCAGATAGGCAAGAGAAACACACACACATGCAAAATCCCTCCTGTTGGTTTGAACATCACCTGTGAAAGCAACTGTGACACACCAGGTGTCCCTTAAAAGAGTAAAGAGAAAGCAATTATCACCTCACCTGGACGGGCACCCCTTTCAGGCAGGCAAGGAGCCCATGCTGTGACTCTGCTTTGTCTTGTCCCCCAAGGTCCCCTTTGCCTATAGCCTCAGAAGTCCCACGCCCTGAGCCTTTGTGTTTTTATTTTTGTCCTTGCTGTTGCTGTTGTGTGTGTTTTGACCCTCTCTGTTCTTTATGTGCTTGAGGAGACCAGACAGCTAATCACTGAGCTAGTTGCTGACTGCTGCATTTCTCCAGCTTATGCTTAGTTCCATTCATTTCCCCCTCGCACCTTTGGCAAGGCAGCAGCAGAGGGAAGAGGGGCTGGGAAGTGTCATGGCTTGCAGCACAACCTAAGGCAGGAAGATCTGCAGGGACGTGGAGCTTGGTTCTTAGAAGCAACTCCCCTCTGGACAGAGCGGACAGAGGCGTCCCTTTGGGACCTGTGGCTGATGTGCTCCTTCCAGTCTAGCTGCAGCTGGTCCCGGGCTGGGGAGGGCTTAGAGGAGCTGGTTCACCTCCCCTGCCAATGTGGGGGAGGCAGAGCTGAGCCTCTTTCTACACCATCCCTCCAGGTGTTCTGAACAATGACTTCAGTGACTGCAAAAGCTATGCCTCCCTATCTACCTTCTTCCTTGTTGCTCAAAGACCTACACAGACGCTGAGTTGTGACTCCAAGTCATCACCATGTGTGTTGTGGGTGCACTAATTTTATTTACTATGCAAACATGCAAATCTAAGCAAATGAGGCACCTGAAGTAGCTAAACAAAACACCTGACTGTCCATATTCTAGCAAGGGGCTCAACTGCACCATCACCTCCTTAGGCCATTTGGAAAGCCCTCTTTTGTCGCTGATGTCTGCCTGGGCCAAGGGTCCTGGGCCTCTTACCCTCTGGGTCTGGTTGGCGGTCACCAGCTCGTAGATGGGGGCTGCTCTGGTCACTTCCAGAAGAACTGGCTCAGCAGGGGTGTCGGGACTGGAGGTCACATGACACAGGGGGCAGGAGGACGGGCATCGTCCCCTGCTCTGGCACTCCATGCGGACTCCAGCCGCCATGCGCTTGTTGCCAGACTCTGACAGGCTGGCGATGTATTCTGGGAATGTTAGCACCTTGGGGTCTCTTTCCCGCTCCTCTGACTCGTCAGATGGGGAGTTGCCTGCCAGACACAAAATGAAAAGAGACAGTGAGGAAAGAGTAAGGGCATGCATGACCTTGTGGCCCCTGAGGGCCGGGGTCAAATCCTGGCCAGGTCAGAAAATGTCAGCGAGCGGCTAAGAATGTGTTTCTGTCATCCCACTCAAAACTTGGGGAAGCCAAGTAACCCATAGGGTTGGAAATGGTCCTTCCAAATGGGCAACATAGTTGTTTCCTTTCTGAGAATCACCAGCTTCCCTGAGCCACTGAGAGGAACACTTCTGCAGTGTCTACAGGATCCAGGACAGTCTTCAATAATGGAATCACCTTGAGGATGTTCTTGGACTCAAGTTTCTCCACCCATAAAACGAAGATATTAATAGTGCTGGCATTGTGTACTGAATGTGGCAAATTTAAACAAATTTAAATTTGTGCTTCAGTAAATTTAAAGTGGCTAGTGCATGTTGAATCATAAGCATGATGGTTTTCATTGTAACTAGTGGAGAGATTTCTCAAGCTTTACCATGAAAGTGAGGTCTCTTTAAGGCATCCTTAACCCTTACAAGAACTCTCTGCAGGGAGTGCTCTCATCACACCCATTTTATAGATGAGGAAGGTGAGGGTAAGAGCCTCAAGATCACACTGCTAGGATGTTGTGAGAGGGGGGTTTGAGTCCAGTGTAACCTGACTCCAAAGCCTTTAAGTCACAGGGGAGGAAGAGGTTTCTGCTTCATTATTCATCAGCTCATGGAAAATGGGGAGGGTATTTTCAGGAGGATTTGCACTCCAAAGCCTGAGAGACAAGCTCCTAGCACAGTTTGTTGATGAGTAAGGGGCAGTTAGAGAAGCTCTTGGTTTATTGTTGGTGACAAGCACCGGAAATGCCTACCGGAAAATAAGTTTGTCTCCTAAGGAAGAAAGCATCGCTTGGCATTTCTCTTTCAAGCCTTCGTGATTCTCCATTACCTTTCTCATTCTGCAGGAAGAGGGAAGTGGAGTTGGCTGACAAAAGCCCTCCGTTCCTTAAGAGACCCCTGACCCTTTGGGCACAGTGGTGGTTGGGAACATGAAAGCATTTCTGGAGACCACTGGGCTTGTGAAAACAGTGGGCAGATACCGAATATTCATTCTGGTCTTCTTGGAACAATCAAGAATGTAATACTTCATGGGCCGGATCTTTGGAGAAACTGCTTGGAAGGATTTGCAAAGTGGTTCCAGAAGGTGACTGTGAGATACAACGTACTGACTTTATAACAGGGTTCTCTCTTAACGGGTGCAGGGAGGCTCTGCTAGTCTCCCTCTTGTTTGCTATTCAGTATGTCACGAGGCATTTCTGCATCGCTGTTTCCCAGATGAGCGTCATCTCTATGCGGATGAGGCGTCTTTACCCAACAGCACCGCTGATGCAGGACTCCTCCCACACGCTAAGGCAAAGGACTCATTCAGTGGCTATAAATATGGGATATAATTTATTTCACGTTTGCATTTTGTTTAATAACAGACCCAGAGTTGAGTGCAAGCCCTTTCTAGGTTGTAAGAGAATTGCCAAACTGCCACCCCCCAAAATCAGGGCAATGTTATTAGGTAGGTGGCCCAGAAGCCCATGCCAGGCAGCCCCAAAGTCACTCCAAGCCACGCGTAGATCTTGATTGACATTCGGGCTTAAGCAGCTCTGTCAACCCCATGGTTGGGCGCGTTTGTAAAGTGGCCACTATCTGGCAGGACTCTCCTCACCCAGCTCCAGCCCGGGCTTCCAGTTTTCTTAAACAGGCTAATGGGCTGGGCAGGAATGAGTGAGGGTGAGGTGAGGTCTTTGGATCTTTGATGTGATTTTTTGATAAAGGGCCTTCATTCACTGGCCTTCCAAAAAAAAAAATCAGTAAAGGTACAGTGCTTCTTTTCAAGACAAAATCTTACAAATTTCGCCACCTAAGTCTTGCCAGAGAGCTTGACGTTCTCTTAGCGGGCCCCGATACCCCTCACAGTCAGATACATTTCATTTCCAGCCCACAGCCCTCCTTGATGCGAGACTGTAAAAAGGCGTTCCACGAAATGACCAGAAGATGGAGATGTCGAGTCTAAAATGACTTCTGGGAGCGAAAAGAAAAGGTGCCATGAATTCGGTGGGGCCACTTCGGCATCATGGAAAATAAACTTATAGTAAAGTAACACCTGGCTACATAAAAAAAACTGTGGTGGTATAATTTTTTTAATTCAATAATAAAAAATTAATGAGTAAAACAATGCCATGAAGTTTATCCTAAGGAGAAAAAAATGCAGAGAGGCATAAGGTAACTGTGAGACACAAAAGATAATGAAGGGAAAATAAACATCCCCTTTCAATGTCTTTTACATGGAGTAACTTTATTTCAAGGGGGTAATAATATGCCACCAAACTCCTTTTCTGTCACTTTTAATCCCCAAATACCCAGGAACCCAGCACCTGCTCTACCGGTCCTTATGTATAATCCCAGCCCAGCCCTTTTAGGATGCACGGTTCTGATGGACAGATGCAGCCACTAGAGGGCACTGTAAACCCCAAGCTGGAGCGCCGTGTTTCACAGCCCCCCTTCCCGCAACATGCCAGCATTAAAGCTTGTAATTGCTGTAAACGTTTGAGGGGCTGGTCCCCTTGCTGCTGTCTTCTGGCTATCCTAATTCAAATCAGGATGCAGCAAATCCCCCTCGGTATCCTTCAGCCCTGGATAGATGCAACGTTAGGGAAAAGAGAGGCATGGGAAGGTTGCAAAAGAAGATAGCAGGAGGTCGCCAAATTCTTGTTTTATGTGAGAATCATCTTTTCCTTCTCCTGGAAAGATTCATGTCCATAGTGAGACGGCCCTGCTGGGGGCCAAATCTAAGTGTCCCTTCGGTCCCCTCATCACGCAGGATGGAGCTGTCTAAAGGGGACCTGGATTTATACAGAAGTAATGAGCAGTGAAGTCCCCAAAGCCGTCTATTCAGCTCCAGGAAAGAATAGAGATGTGGGTGAGAGAGAGAGATTTTTCAAAGAGGAAACATTTTCCATACACCATTAAAGATACAATTGGGAAATACTCCTTAAAATGATGCAGTCCAGTGGTGAAAGCCTAGATAAATCTCCTTTGGCCAAAGAGAACACCTATAACCATCATGTCTGGTGGCAAGAGAAAGAGTAGTTCAAATCCTAAATGCATGAGGAGAGTCTTATCTTTGATACTTGCTTTTAAGTCTCCCCCAGTTAGGGGGTGGGTGGTAGAGAGGTTTGTCTGTGGCGGATGTAGAGAGGAGACTCCGCCTTGTTTCCATGGTTCACTGCTTACCCCTCCCTTGTGCAGACCAATTACAGTCCTTTGGTACTTCTTCCCTCTTTTGCCCTCTAGGGCCTGGGTAGAAATCCTCAATTTTGAGACATTATATTATCTTTAGGAAAAAAATGGATAGTCTATTTCATTTCAACAAGTACACAATCTCTGACATAAGAAATTGGGTCGGTAAGGTCCCAAAAGACGATAATTTCCAGAGGTGCCTTCTGATCAAGAGTATCCAGGTGCGAGCCGCACCTGTTTGCAGAATTCACCCCATTGCTCTCAGGGGAGGCTTTGGAGTCCAGCCATGACACTTAGCTTTCTTACAGTAGAAGAACAGCCAACCTGGAATGAAGTTAACAAGCCCCAAACTGCAAAGCATTTTGCAAATTCAGCTTGCTATAAATAAATGCCATTTGCTTCAGGCTAAATCTGTATCCTACAGCACACAGTGGATGAAGTTCCCCAGTAGAATACCATGGTATGATAATATTCTGAGCAACCTCCATGCTCAGAATCCCCCTGTGGATGTGCCCACAGCCTTAGGCATGGGCATACTGACCCACCTCAACTCAGGAGCATAGGACGATCATAGAAGTAACCGACCATCTTCATGCAGGTCTGCTCTACTGCTGGGAACTGACAGATCATGAAGGGGAATTACTTGTTATGAAGTAAATTGGTACAGTTCCTGTAAGATTCTGGGACTGCTTCAGAATCTCTCTCCAGAGTTGGTGCCCAAGGCAGTGAGATGCTAATGACACCACAGCTAGAACTAGAGAGGTAGTTCATTAGGCAGCAAAGAAATCAAGTGCAAACTAATTAGATCCCAGCTTTTGCAGACAGCTTAGGACCCACAGGGAAGAAAGCCTGACCCGGGGCAAACGAAGCACACCCACAGCAAATTCCAGTGAGGCCCACCGACACCCGGTATTCCAGGTCCCACCCCAACCTGGTCTAGTCATCTTGGCACCAGATGTCTTGGGAGTTAACTGCATTCACATTCCCATCCATGCGCCCGGGGTCAAATCAGTCTCTCAGGATATTTAATCATGTCTTTGGACAGACAGGTTCAGGTCACTCTTAAACTCAGGATGGACTTAAACTGACCTCTTAGGCCTGCCATGGGACACACTTCTTGAGACCTGAATCAACTCAGTGGAATGATAATCCTGCAATCGCCCCCATCTCCACATGTCCCCCTGCAACCCGTTCCTCCTCTTGCAGGTCCTGGCTCTGTAAAGGGCACCAACTTCCTTCGGGCTCAGGTTAGAAATCGTGGCTCTGTTTCTGCTTCTCCCAATCAATTGCCTTGTCTTCTTAAGTTCACATCTGTGCCCATAATATCCACCTCTCTGCTTGCTCACCGCTGCCCCAGGGGCACAGCAGGTTAAAGTGTGAGGTCTGAGCCAGATTGCCTGGGTTTGATTTCTGACCCTCCCATTGGCTCACTGTGTAATTTGGGGTAAGTTTCTTAACCTTTTGGTGCCTGGGCTTTCTCCTATGTAAAATGAAGATAATAACTGAACTGATTTAGTAAGACTGTGGCATAGATTAATAGTGATAACCCATAGAGAGAGTTTCAGAGTGCCTGGGACATAGTGAATACTCTCTAGTTAATTATTCTCATGATGCCTGTCTGTTTATCTACCCTGCCACCAGTCGCATCATCAAATGGTAGGCTCCTTAAGGGACAAAATCATGCCTTGTTCTTCTCTATAACATCCCACCGTGCCTAACATGTAACATAACTAATGCATTCAACAGTTCATTAAACAAATAATGATTGTTGAATTAATAAATCATTTATAATAGCTTCTATACAGAGTGACTACTCCCTGCCTTCTGCAGGTACTAGCTAGACAGACTGCGTCTGAATTCATTTCTTGCCTTGCTGTCCTGGGTTCTGAGATTTTTTAGTTTTCTTCTAAGAAGAGGACATCAATCCAGAGTCAGGTACAAAGGGAATTGGTCCAAGATGGTCTAGCTGCAAAGGTGTGAAGAAGCACTGACGCAATACTAACGCAAAAAGACTATGTTGCAAATTTTGTAAAACATACACATGCATAAGGCTATTCATGCACACTGGGTAATCACCTTGGGATTTAAGGATTTAAGCTTAAGGAAAGGACCAGCCAATTGCGGTGCTGAAAAGCAGACAGTAGTTTCTCTTGTGACTAGAAGTCATGGCAGAGTGGTAGCCACCAACAGCACCAAGGGCCGCAGGGGGCAATTGGTGTCCTGGGCCCGTGAGGCGACAGGTACCGAACAGCGGCTGATGTGGAAGGTGTGCTGAGGCAGGAGTGTCTGGGCAGTCCTGGCTGCTGAGTGACACCAGTTGTGCCCGGATTGGGCATCACATTCTCCAGCATAAAGGGGAGTGCTTGTGACTGCAAGAGATGGGGCAGGGGGGCGTTCCGGCCCCCAAAGGTGGTCCTAAGCATGAAACATGAAAACCCACGTCTTCTGAAGTTTTTCCACTTCGCCCTGTCTCTGCCTGCACACAGAAGCCCATCCAGCCATGTTGCCAGCCACACATTCCTGACTACTCAGCTCAAAGGAAGCACATCCTTCTTTGGGGATTGAATACTTGAAAACCACTGGTTCACAACTGTCCAACATGTTCAGACACGGTCCCAACTCCAAAGAGTTTCCATTCTTGTCCTTTCCTACCAATGAATGCAAAACTTAAAAAAAAGAAAGAAAACTTTATCAGGACATAATCCTTTTTGTTCTAAAAGGAAAGTTACAGTACAGTTCCGATGTAGTTCTTTGGCATTTCTTCAGGAAGTTTCTTCAAGCAACAGCAGATGGTCTTTGCTCTAAGCATGAGCAGCATCCGTGGGTGTGGTGAGGTCCATTGTAATAATTAGCAGTCATCATGTATCCACTGGGCACCTCAGCAAAGCACCATTAACTGGAAGGTTCAAGAAATGTGTTCTTTGGAAAACTGAACTTTTTGTTTAATTGATACTTAGCCAGAAAATGCTTACTCTTCCTCCAATTCTTGTTAACATTTTTCTTCTATAAAAATGCAGTTTTCCCACTTTCTGCCTGCCTCATGAAGCACTGCCTACCAAACAGAATTAAACCTTTCCCCAAGGTGCCCCCGGTGATTTTGTTCATCAATTACGACTATGCAGATTTGGAAGCTGTAGGAGACAGAAATAAAACGGTAGAGATACCCAAAGTGCTTTTAAAAATACAGATTGATAACATAAGGTTCCATTTTCTTAAGATTGCCCCCTCGTAATGGGCATGTCGTCAAACAAATAATCACCTGGTTGAGATTCCTGGATCATTAGATTCCTGTTAAATGGTGGTTTTGGTGAAGGTGCAATGCTCCGTCTCTGCCAAAAGCTGTTAGTCAGCTTTGTCATGGGAACAGTCAATTTAATAACAAATTGATCAGATTTGCCAGACTCTGTTAGCCTAGCAAAGAGCTAAACTTCTGACTGCCTGTAACTCCTGAAGGCTGCAACCCAAGGCCTCCTGAGGATTGGCCACAAAGGCCAGGAAACCTGAGGTGCCTCAGAGGGATGGTCCAGAAGCACTTACTAAGTGCACACGTGTGAGGGGTGTGTGAGGCTGGGCTACACTGCTCTCTCTGCACACCCGCATAAACGTCCTCCTGCCCTCCCACTCCCTGCCGTCCTCTGTATATTCACTGAGTGCCCCTCTGCTCCCGCCATCCCACCAGTACCCCGCGCCAGTGTCCAGAGGCGCACCACCCTGTCGGACTGGGTTTGGTCGGAGGGCTGCCAGAACAATCCAACACCAGCCGACTCCTTAAAACAACAAAAAGGTACTCCTCCAGTTCCGGAGGCTCGAAGTCTGACATCAAGGTGTCAGAGGGCCACAGCCCCCGGAAGGCTCTAGGGGAGACTCCCTCGCCTCTTCCAGCTTCTGGTGACTCCTGGCATTTCATGGGGTTTCTTGGCTTGTAGCAGCATCACCCCAACCTTGGCCTCAGTTGTTACAGGGTCATTTTCTCGGTGTGTCCGTGTCCAAATCTCCCTCTCCCTTCTCTCACAAAAACACCCTAACCAGGGTAACCTCATCTCCACTTAATTAGATTGGCAAAGGCCCTACCTCCAAATAAGGTCACCTGCTGAGCTTCCAGGGGGGTATGAACTGTGACTTTGGCAGGTGAGCCGTCCCCTGACCCACAGCCGGTGACGATTCATTTGCTGGCCCCCTGGGAGCAAATGGACCCCCGTCCCAGGGCAACAGGTGATAGGAAGAGGGAAGAAATCTCCAGCTCCATCAGTGTCCCAGGCCCTGTTGCAGCTGCGTGCAGCCTCCTGTCAACATCAAAATAAACCTGACATGGCGGTCAGCCACAGCCTTCAGGACCCGCAGAGCTGCAGTGGGCTACCCTGCTGATTTGTCATAGACAGAGCGGCATGGGGGGTGAGGCAGAGAGAGAGGTGAAAATGAGGAGCGCCTGTGGGATTTGCTATTGTCAAATCTCCATTAGCAGGAAGCCCACGTGGGTGAGTGGGCCTGCTTGGCAGGCTGCCAGGAAGGAGCCGCCCATGCACCTGTCTGGAGATGAAGGCGCTTTTCTTTTTCTGTCTTGTTTTTCCTGTCTGGGAGGCCGAGAAGTCAAGCGTACACCCCCAGCCCACTCAGGTACAGTACCTCCCCTTTCCTGGTCCTCCCCAGAAAGGAGCCAGGAAATGTCAGGGGCACAGCCCAAGCACAAACAGAGGGAGAAAACTAAAAGAGAGAAACAGAGCAGGCAGAAGGAAGGGAGCCCCGGGCACCAGTTCCGGCCTCTGCTGCTGCCGAGGGTGTCCCTGGGGCCTCTCTGAGCATCCGGCCCCACCAGAACGGGATCACTGATGCTTCCCTCTGTGGTCCACGCAGCATTATATCTCAAGTAGGCGATACCCATGAGTCCCTCTAGCTTTGCCAGAACCACCAGCGCAGGGGCCTTCTCTTTGGGACTCCATCCACCCCCGTACTCTGTGTGCCCCATCTCCACCCCTAAGGCTCCAGCCCCCGCCCGCCTTGTCATTTCTTTTCTTTCTGGCTTCAAATCTGGACAAGAGGAACATGGTCAGGGAAACCCCTTGACATTTCTGAAATGTTAAAACTGACATGTGACCATTACCTGCCTCAGCTCCATGTTACAAGAACTCAGCTGCACATCGTGTGTACAGTGTGTGTGTGTGTGTGTGTGTGTGTGTGTGGTGCGTGGCCAGGGATGCTAACATAAGGCAGGTGGGCATCTCTCGGGGGCTTATGTGGCTCCACGGTGACAGATTCATTCTTGCTGTGGTGCTGCAAAGGCTGGCGTATAAATATCTTTAACTACCAAATGGACTAGAAATTTTTAATAAAAATATTATTTGATAATACTACTATCTAACCAGTGAGGAAATGTTGTAACAGTCTCCACTGTCCTCTTGATACCCATCTAGCTTCTGTTTTTCAAATGAATTTGGATGTTAAATCCTTTTGCTGCCCTGACCAATTTATTCTGCAAATTAACTATATATGACAGAATTTAAAGTCCGTTACCACTTAGCTCTGCCTCACTGAAACTGATATCACTTTTCTGCCCATTGGAGCCACTAGCCTAAATAGACTGTGGCTCCTACTGGTGATTTTGGATTCTAAGCAAGTCCCTGCCTTCTTGGTCCTCATCTCTTGAGTTTAAGATGCATTCAGTGGCCCAGGCTCTCCTCACCTCTCAGTGACCTGCACCCTCTGTTCTCAGACACTCTGGCCTCTGCAGCCCCCTGTCCAACCTTAACGAAACTCTCATTATGAGATGTGGTTTCACCCAGAGCTGCAGCGCACCCTGGTTTCTGAGGGAGACTCAGGGGCTCAGCCTGGTTGCAACACCATTTGTAAATGGTGGAAACAGCTGGATGCACGGGGAAGCAAAGGACACATGGTGAAGAGGCTGACCAAGAGTACGCTGGAGGATATGCCTGTGTGAAGAACCTCGGATGGCCTCAAGGCTGTTGGTGACCAGGGTGATGGGGAGAAGTAGTGCGGGGTCAAGCTACATGCCCTGAGTTGGTTCAGTTCTTGGGGAATCAAGTGGAGAGAGAGACTCTGACCAAGGGTAGAACAGTCAGGATTCCAGAGGACCTGGAGACAGTGTCATATGAAGAGTGGCTGAAAGTCCTGGGAGAGTGTAGAATGGGTACAAGAAGACTTGGAAGCGGACTTAGCAGCTGTCTCTATCTGAAGGGTTGTCACATGGAGGTGGGCTCACATGCATTCTGTATATTTCAGAGTTCAGAATTAAGCTCCAAGGGAGGAAATGACAGGGTAATGAGTTTATTGAGCCACAAATCTTCATTGAGTACCTACTGTGTGTCAGATAATTTTAAGTTCATTTTCCAGTATGCAGAGTGGAGAGAGTGGAGAGAAAAGGAGACACTGACGTGATGAGGAGTGACATTAGAGACATGGGCAAGAGGCTTCGGGCATACCTGGAAGGAAGTTTTGAAATCTATGCTGGTGGCCAGAAGGAAGGTAAAGGAAGACTCTTTCTTATAATTCTGTAATAATATAACTGACAGAAGTAGGATGGTCAGCCTTGGGGATGATGTCAGCTTTGGGCAGAAGTGTTCTTATGGAAGCCTGACCATCACAGCAGGAGGGCTAGTTGTTTCAGCAGAATGAGTTCCATGTCGCTTTAAAGCCAAATGTTAAATTTCTATTATTCTGATACTGGATCTTCTCAGTATTTCCCTAAATCAGTGGGGGTGGAGCTAGGGGGCTGCATTTTATTAGGCACAATAAATGATTCTGACTTCAGATAACAGGACAGTCCAGAAAATACGTGGGGATGCACCACCAGAAACAAGAGTCATTTATTTTATAAATATTGCCAGAATGCTTTTTAACAATTCTACAAATAACCCCAGTATATAAAAGAGGTAAAACGGGGGGGGGGAAATTCCTTAGGCATTTAGCATCATTACGGTTTGTTTAAAAATAAACGACTCTATTGTTTATGGAGCCATTCAAGCACCTACTCAGAGCCCCGGGGTATAAGCAGCCTAATTTGAAAACTAATGATTCAGACTCTCACGACATTGGCCTGAACTGTCCCAGAAGTAACTGACCGTGCTCCCCAGCAATAGGACCATGTGCTGGCCCTAGAAGGGCATTGGCACAAGCGGTAGATTCTGTCACTGACCACCCAGAGTCACTTTGCTTACTGAACTGTGCTAGACAGAGAGCTTTGTATTGTCAGTCCTACCTTAGACGGTAATAACCAAAGTCAAAAAACTTTTATACTCTTGCCCAAGAACAGATCTACCCAGTCAAGCAAGTTCATCTCATAAAGGACTTCGAGGAGAAGCGAGAAGATTGCAACACCTCGCAAACAGTTCCACACAGACAAAAAAACAAGGGAGAGATGTAAAAGCCAGATCTGATGCTCTTCAGATGATGATTTTGAAGGTGTGTCTGTATTAACAATTTCCATTATTAACTCATCTCCTTCAAAAACCATATAGGAAATTTTAATATTAGGTCCAACCAACGTGGCACTGTGATTTTGTGTCCCTTCACTGCATACTGATCATACCAGTAGATACTAAAAAAACATACAAATATTAAAATGGCATCCCTGGGTGGTTCCTGCATGAGCCCCTGCCAAAGAAGGAGGCTGTTATTCAGGCAGCAGGGCCCAGTTGGCAGCCGTGATGACCAATAAAGATGGCCATCTTGTCACTTTGCCCATTAAAGCCCCTCACACCAAGTTCTCTTCTAGTGTCTCTCTCATGCACACGGTTTATTTTTTCAGTGACTGGGCAGCAGTCAAGGTAACCAGCAGCAGCTGTCAGAGCAGCAAATGCCAGCCAGGCAGCCAGCCAGGCAGCCAGACATGGCCCCGCTTAGTCACTGAGGCAGCAGAACCTCCCAGACCCAATGGTGTGTGAGGACAGAGTCTACCAGGAGGCCAGAGTCTCAGGGACCCTTGAAGCTGGACCACCAGAAAGCAGAAAAGCAGATGTCTAGTCTTGGAAATGAAGGGCAAAGTCAGTGAGGGGTGCAGCAGCCCCGTCTGGTCTGGTATCTGAGCAGCTGAGGCCGACACTAGGAGCGCATCCTATCCCAGCACCACTCCATGAGCAAAGACCTGTCTTCACCCAGATACAAAGCAGATGGGCCTGGGTTCAAATTCAGAACTCTGAGATACATCTCAGAGATGCTTAAACTCTTTGGCTACAGTTTCCTTATCTGTAAAATGGCTTAATAACGGAACTCCCATGGTTGTACTAGGAGTTAAATGGGATGATAAGGATAAAACCCTCAGTGTGGCTTCTGGTATCTTGGTTCTCAACGGCAGCCATTGTTGACCAGTACATCTCTATGACCTAGCACAGTCCTGGCACCCAGTCCATGCTCAGTCTATACAATAAATGGAAAACAACATCTACGCTGAAAAACAAAGCAAGGGTCTCCATGAGCTAGAGATAAAACAGGACCACTCAGTAGTGAGTGAGGAGGAAGCCTACGGCTTCAGGTCTGCAGGAACGTGACCCAAGGTGTCTGTGAGGTCAGCTCCTACAAAGCAAAGTCCCCCACATCGTGAGGAAACGAAGCCAGGACTGAGGAAGGACTCTGTCATCTGCCCCCAAAATGAGGCTGAGGCAGCCATGACCCGGTCCAGGCCCACCTGAGATGGCAAGAGGGGCACACCTGGAATGTGGCTCACCTGCTGGCTTCAGTACTAGAGCCACAAAGTCCCCAGTACCCCCATGGGATGGGAAAGGGGAAGGGAAAGATGACGCGAACTCCATGATTAGTTGTGACAGCATGCTTCTGCGGACAGTTTTGACGCGTGGCATCAGTCAGAAGATGTGGCTAGTCTGCCCAGTGGCGGCCTCTCAGGTATCCTTGCTGCTGCCGGTGTGTGTGCCCAGAGTGACATGACCCCTGTGGTTCCAGGGGGCCCTCAAGGCTCGCAGTCAGTCTCTCTGGGGGTTGGGTGATCCTTTAATTAGTCTTAGGGGGGAAATGGGTAGGAAAGATGCCATCGACCATGCTAGCTTTAACTACCTCAAATGAAAATGCTACACCAGTGGAATGAGATTAAATGTTGATCCTCCAAGCCACCCTTTCTAGTTACAAAATATTTCTCCCTGAAATACAGCACCGCTGGGAGGGTACTTGCATGAGGTGGATGGTATGGATATAAATGGCAGCATTTCAGGACCTCCATTCCATTGTCTTGAATTACTATTTATAATACTTAGATGTTGGTACTAAGAGAGTGCCTGGATTCCTATTCTTTTTTAGTTTCACAGAAAAGAGAAAAAGCAAATCCCTCCTAGGTATCAGCAAGACCCCAGGGGTATCTTTCCTTTCCATCAATCTGGAATCAAAACCTGTGAAGAAATACAAAGAATAAGCCACTTCAGGTAAGTCATGAATTCTATCTCTTTCTAAAGCTTGTAGCTATAGGATCTTGTATTTATTTTTCATTCCTGTGGTAACAACTCTACTGGAGCACAATTTGGATATTGTCTTTATTCTAGTCTAGTGTCAACAAATAAAGCCACACAATGGAATGAATGTCTGTCCCTATGTGCATGTCTAGATAGACACCCATACACCCTAACAAAATACAAGGTCCCACCTGCCAATACCAGGAACTCAAATGGTGTTAAGAAACCTGAGAGAACAGGCCCCTTTTTAAAAGGTTGGGAAGAAAATTCATCATTAATATTTCCAAATCCATGAGGCACATCTAACGATACTTTCAGAAATGGGAGGCAAGTGAATGTTGTCAACAAGTAACCGATGCTGAAATTTTGTGTATATAGTGGTAAGAACTCATCTCAAGATTGTTACCATTATTTATTTATTTTGAGTGCAAATCTTTTTAGAACCTTCTGGTGCCTCTGCCTTCAGCCTCTCGGGACTTTCATTCCATCAAAAAGTTGGCTAACATCAAGCAAAAGTCAGAAGACTCAAACTGGAACTTGATTCAATTTGATAGAGCAAATACTAAGTTATTGGATGTCTGTTTACAAGGGACTCCGCAGGTCTTCTGAATATACCACAATGAATTATGTGTCATCCCTACGTTCAAAGGATGTATTATCTTGTAGAGGATATAAGACAGACATAAGAATTTAAGTATCATTAACAAAAAGAAAAGGATCAACTAAGGACCAGATGACATCAGGATTAGACCAGGAGAGACTTCCCAGAGGAGGGGGCTGTGGGGCTAGGCCTTGAGGTGTAAGAGTGTCCTTCATGATACCAGCTACCAGTCGTCATGGGGGCTGACAAACATTTCCTGTGAAGGGCCAGAGAGTAAATATTTTAGGCTTAGTTATGTAATCTCTATAGCAACCACTCAACTATGCCTTTGCAGTGTGAAAGAAGCCACAGACAATACATAAACACATGGGCATGGCACTGTTCCAGTGAGACATTATTTATGGATACTGAAATTTAAATTTTATGTAATTTTCATGGGTCACAAAGTATTATTTTCCTTTTTCCTTTTCAATCGTTTAAAGAGGCAGAAAAACTATTCTCAGCTTGTGGGCCATACATGGTTGGCTGAGCCCTGATCCTTGAGTTTTCACTGTAAATACAAGTCTTTACTGCCCTTAATCTCCTTAAATTCTTACACCTGCTGAGTGAGGTAGACATTACCATTCACACTTATTTATTTATTTATTTTTATTATAGTTGATACACAATATTATATGGGTTTCAATTATATAACATAGTGATTCAACAGTTAACACATATTATTAAGTTCTCCCCAACTAGTCTAGTTACTGTCAACATAGAAAGATGTTACGAAACTATTGACTATGTTCTCTATGCTGTACATTCATCGCCATGACTAATTTATATTATGATTGAGATTTTGTGCCTCTTTATCCCCATCACCTATTTCACCCACCCACCCCAGCCCCACCCCCATGATAGCCTCCAGTCACTTCTCATGTCTATGAGTTTACTGCTGTTTTGTTCATTTTGTTTTGTTTTGTTTTTAGTTTCCACAAATAAATAGAATCATATAGTATTTGTTTTTCTCTAACTGGCTTATTTCACTGAGCATAATACCCTCTAGAGCCATCCATGTTGTCACAAATGGCAGGATTTCTTTCTTCTTTATGGATGAATAATATTCCATTATGTACCACATCCACTTTATCTATTCATCTGCTGATGGAAATTTTAGTTTCTCCCATATCTTGACTACTGTAAATGTGGTAATAAATATAGGGACACATATATCTTTTTGAACTAGAGATTTTGTCTTCTTTAGGTGCACTCCTAGAAATGAAGTTACTGGGTCATGTGGTATTTCTATTTTTAGTTTTTTGAGGAACCTTTACACTGCTTTCCATAGATGTCCAAAGTGAAGCTTAGAGACCTCAGGTCATACAGATTTCAGACCTCACTTTAATGACTAGGCCATAGTACTACCCCAGAATGGTAAGGAACTCATGAGAACAGTTGAATGAACAGGTTTTCTTTAGGCATTATAAATAAAAAATTACTTTTAACAGAGAATATGAGGTTTGCTACCCTGGCTTGCTCATAGTAAACTCATTTTAGATCTGTTACCACCATGTTCTCTCTTTTCACAAGTCATGCGGGGACGGATGTAATGCTGAATATCTTCTACTTTCCCGAATATAATATTCTCCCAATACTTGAAGAAAAGGGAACAGGCTTCTGGCATCTGTTCCAACCCCTCCACCACCCAGTCCCCCACGGCTGCTGAGCTCACGTATGGAAGGTCTTGCCAGCCCATGCAGGTGATGGGTATGCCTGGAGACATCATTCTCTCAAAGCTGCTGATTTATCTCTTTCCTTCTCCCCTCACCATGCTGAGCAGTAATTCTCTCTTGCTTGGCTTCTTTAATATTTATTGTTTAAAAGAAATTTTATGCTCTAGAGAAGATGGAAATAAAACAGAAGTTGCCGTTTCTCTCCTCACCTGTTAAGATTACATCAGGTGGTCTCAATCCTTCTTTGATTGAACAGAGAACCTTTCTCTGAAAAGACCCGAACTGTCCTTTATACTATCTGTAGAGTTTATCACAAATGTAGCATCACACTGGATTGTCAGCTTCAAGATATGATACCAACAGATTCACCAGCCCGTCAGTACATGTCTATTAAATATGTTATGTGCCCGGCATTGTGGTAGGTACCATGGGGAGCTCTAAAGTATAAGATTCTGACCTTAAAGAATTTGTAATTTATTTGGGATAGCAAGACTAACAAACATACAACAATAATGGTCATCATAATAACAATAGTGGCAGGTGTTTTCAGAGGACATCCTGGCACTCTACTAAACACTGTATACATATACAAATAAATAACAATTTCAGACTTAGTAAGGAGAGTCTTATTTCAAAAGGATTATTGCAAGGTAGGTCAGGGAAGAACTACTGCCATATAGAGAAGGGGTTATTACAATAGGAAGGAGTCTCTGATAGGGTCTGCAAGCATCTCAAGGGTTAGGCAAAAAGAACTTTTCTTTTATAGACAGAAATAAAAAAGCTAGGAGGAACCAGGTGTGAGGAAGTGGTATGAGGGCAGCCTGTTCTCAGGAGGGGCTGTATGCTGGCTCAGGCTGATGGTGGGCCAGAGCTCAGGGGCACACCTTCAGAGGAAAAATAGCAGATTAACCTAAATTTGACAAACAGGCATTTTGTACTGATTGATTAATAAGGGCAAGCAATTCAGGCAATTATTTATAAAGCAAAGAAAGGGAATTTTGGGGGTCTGAAATCTGGCCTTGTTATGAATAAACAAGGAGGTGACAACCGTGAGTGCTATCTAAGTGCTATCCTGGGGAAGGGTGGGTCTTTGCAGTAAGCTATTTTTCAGAACATGAAGGATGGCTGGATTTCTTAACCCTCGGGTAAGAGTCAACAGTGTCAATTCTTTATATTGTATTGTCCTTAGTGGTTGGTGCTGAAATTGTCCCTATTTTAGAGATGATGAAGCTAAGCAGCAGAGCAGTTAATTACCTGCCCACAGCCACTAAGTTCTGAGTAGAAGAGGTGGACCTTATACTCTAGCCTGTCTGACTCCAGGGTATACCACCAGTCCTACAAGATATGGTCCAGACTGCAAGTGTCATAGGAGTTTGGAGAAGAAAGGCCATTAGTGAGACCCAAAGAAGTCACAGGCAGCTCCCTGGAAGACTGTTTTGAATAATGGGTGGGAGCTAACCAGGCTTTGGGGGACAGTGTGGATTATCAGGGCAGAGGCAATAAGGTCAAGAAATAGAAGTGAAGGTCACTGAGGAGGTCATTAGAGTTTCACTGTGACATAGAGGTTTAAATAGGCCAAGTTACACAGATAGGTTAGGGCTACACTACATGGGCCCCTGAAGAACCAGAGCAGGGATTTCGGATGTGAAGCACAGGTAGGAGCGAGCCCTTGTGGGAACTCCATAGGAAATGGCCTAGAGGGTGGAAATGGCTGAGCAGATGAGTCAGGCAGTGAAATAGAGACTGATTTAGAATGAATGAATGAATGAATGGCAGACTGGGGGCAGTAACGACCATCCAGGAGGCTGTTGTAACAATGTGGGCTTTGAGTTCTGGGGTCAGACCAGTGACACTCATGTGTAGAGAGTGAGAGGCAAACCCTGGGAGCATTTCAGAAGCTATACAAGGAATTGGTGCCCAAACTGAACAAAGGAGGTTAAGCAGAAAGCTTTCACCTTGTTAGAAGCTACATAATAAAAACTCAGAATTATTCTAAGTAGATTTCAGGGAACTTTTGTTTTTAGGATATGCTAATAACATTATTCAAAATAATAAATAGACAAACAAAAAGATTTTCAGGTGCTAATGTGAAAGACAACCTGAGTGAAAGTTAAGCAGGTTTTTTTCTTTTGTAAATCTTCAAAAAGCCTTTAAAATTCTAATACGTATAACAAATCTCCAAGGAAGAAATAGAGCATGCAGTGCTGTCAAAAATAATGTGAACATGGAAACTCCTTACTTGTAGAATATCTTTTTGGACTAAAGTGCTACAGAGCCTGTTTCGAGAAATTACCTAATAGTTAACATTGTTGAGGTCCTACAATGGGCCAGATGCTCTACTAGCCTGAAGGCTCTTAGCCTTCATGGCCCTCTGCAGTATTCCCATTATCCCATTTTGCAGATGAGAACACCAAGGCTCAGAAGCTTTAAGTCATCTATCTTAACATCATTCAGCTACCATGTCTCTAACTCCCGAATCCCCCTCCTCCTTCTGCATCATGCCTCCTTCGACATCATAGATTCGTGAGATCTTCAAAATCAGACTTCCCTGGTTTTCTCGAACACCCAGTTACTGTGTTTTGCTGATCTGTTTTCAACAATTTCTGAAGTCCTTTCCCGGGATGCAGGATTTCATGCCCCGTGGGCCTGCTGACGCCGGCTTCCAACCTCTCGGCATTCACCTGCTCTTGCACACAGCTTCTGGGGGTATCACTTGGATTTTATATGACTCCGCTCCCCTTGTTCCCCAGAACCTGACATCTATAAACACGATAACACAGGCAGGGAAGGGCACAAAGAGCAATCTGCAGCTTCTTAATGCAGGCTGGTGTGATAAGGGGAGGAGGGGAGGGCACGGGCAAGGTCCTGATGTCTCTCACGTTCCCAGAATTAACACGAGCGCTGCACCCGTGCTCACACTCACTACCATCACGAACTGTTAAGTGTTAGATTTAGGATAAAAACCAATTAAAAGATAACAAGGCAACATACGTTCAGAATGGCAAGAATCAGAATGTTTACGAAATAGGACCTCTACCTACTGCAAGGAAGCATTAACTGTTTTACAAACCTGAATCCTCCCCTGACCTGTTCTCAGTCTTCACCAACATCCCCAGTTCATCTCCACCCACATGGCTTTTGAAGGAACAACTACCATGATTCTTCCTACCAAGGATGGACTAGCTTGTATCGAAAGCCAGAGATCACGGCGATCCCTCATGCCTCTTTGCCCTGGGGCAGAGGACTGAGTCTGCGCTGGGTTCCAGGTGCTTCTGCTCGGGGCTCCGGGCAAGCACAGGCTGTCTGTGAGAAAAGGACACAGGTGGGTAGGTAGGCTCGCCATTTCTTCCTTACATCTCCGCTGTGTATCTGCAGCTTGGAGCCCCTCAAAAGTGAGAGATTGCATGGATGGACACCCCAGAAAGGTGAGTCTGCTGCCTCTGTCATCCCGGCCGTGTCAGATCCCAAAGCAAACTGTATTATCACTAAAAGCAAAACTTCTGCTACTCAGCAGTCCGTGTCAGCCCAGTTTAATGTCTGGGCCAAAGAGCTCTAGACTGTTGCTGTCCCTTAACTGGGGAAGTCCCCGCAGGGACCACAGTTTTTCATTTGTGCCTACCTAGGAGAGCTCTGCAGGTAAGCCTCGCCGTGGCCTTACCTCATCACCACCCATCACATCCAAAGAGGCACTTATTGGGGACATTCCCCAAATCACTGTCACATCCACCCCACACCTGTTTCTTCCCCCTTAGCCCAGACCCTCAGCAGTTCCCATGTGGTCTACTGCAAAAGGGTCCTGACTCCTCAAGCCATCTCCAGTGCTTCCATCTCCCAATCATCCTCCATATTGCTACTTGATGCGTGCTTCTAAAACACGATAGGAGCATGCCTTTCCTCTGTTGAAATCCTGCAGTTAACTTTCAAATGACTTGAAGATAAAACTAAGAGAATAGGGTGTGGCCAGCGGGCCCTTACACCTGTCCCCGGCCCTCTCTAGCCTAGCTGTCTGCACCCCCGCCCCATGCGCCAGGCGCACCCTGTTTTCTCATGACCCTGTCTACCAGGCCTTGCCTCATTCCTATTTAGTCAACACGCCTTCTCCCCTGGGGACACCCACTAATGTCCACTCACCCTCCAGCTCTCCATCCAAGTGCCACTTCCTCCAGGAAGGCTTTCCAAATCCTGCTTCCTGATCTCAGGTCTCTTGCAATCCTTACCACACTTTCTTAGAATTTCTGGTGTCCTGGACACCCTGCCACATATTTTATAGACAGCAGGAGGGACTGGTTCTCATTCATCAATGTATTCCCAACACTTAGCATGGGGCCTGGCACTGAATACATGGTTGGCAGGAGGTATTCAGTGAGTGTTTATTAACTTGTGGAACAGAACTCTTTCCCCAGGAAAAGGATGGCAAGGTAAGAACCAGGCAGAGTAATGATTTCATTTTGTCTGCATGCTCATAATGCCTGGTAATAATAAAACTGTTGAGTGGATGATGTCATGTCGGATCTGGTTTCCTTATTTGGTGTGTGTGGGGGGGTGATTATCCTGGGGAGGGTCAGTACTGTGGGCAGAACCAAGAGTCAGAAACTCACTGGGCAGCGGGACAAGTCCCCAGAGGCTTCCTGGCCTTTAAGAGAAAGAGATGCATAGCTCTGTGACACAAGGAGACCAAGAAAGCTTAGAGGCTGGCATCTCCCGATCATCCTCATCGACATTACTGTGATCAATACTGAATGCGAACCCACTGTGAGTAGAATCTACAGCAACCCCAACAGGGAGTTGCAGAGAAGCGGGAAGAGTCCCTGCTCCTCAAGGGAGGAGGAGAAACAGCCTGAATAAAAATACATAGAGTCATAAATGTCCCGGACACATCAATATATATAGAACCAATTACCACCGTGATCGACTGAACTTGTAATAAACTGACAGGAGGGGCCAGAGAAGTCAGCACAGGCAATGGAGGCGTGAACGAAGAATGACTTTATAAGCCAATTCTGTGGAATCAACCCGAAGAGAGAAAAACCCCAAGGAAACAGAAAAATGTCCAGGGAGCCCAGGCTGTTGGTTTACCTGATTAGGTTGTTTTTCCCTGTCACTGGCATTCACATCTCACCTACAAAGCACATATTTCAACTGGCAGATTTATTGGGAAATTGAAATGGAGAAATGCTTCTTTCCACCTTTCTTTTTCTTTCTTTCCCCGATGTTTTTGTAATCAGCAAAAGCAAAAATGTTTTAAGGTCTTTTTAAACCTTCTTGGTCTTTACAATCGCTCTAAGCTGCCGGCCCCTGTGGCATTACATTCTTGCTAAGTAGGATGAACACGGTGCCCGGCCAGATGTAACCAAATAAACGGGCTTGTGACTTAGCCGAGCTGTCTGTCCCTTTCTATTTATGCCGGGCTTCACGGGCGACTAGTGCGCCTTCTGGAGCCCCAGGCGGTGAACTCTGTTTAGGCGGGTACTGCCCCCTCGCCAGCCTGGGTGCCATCGGCAGACCACAAGCAATCTATAGACAGCCTTTCACAAAGTGGGATGGCCATGGTGTGGGCATTCCCGTGTCCCAGGGCTAACCCAGTCTCGCCCAGCAGCTCCTCTCCCCAGAAGTGCTTGATGTTGCAAGGGGTCCTTCATCTAAAGCTCTCCACATGTGCCCTCTGCTTCCCTCCTGCAGGGGCTCACAGATTCCTCCTGAGGGCAGCCACCTTCAGCAGAGGCACTTTGGTCGTTGACAGAATATGCACAAGCCTGCCCCCAAGGGGGAAAGTGTGTTCCAGACCTTGCGAGGCTTTCTTGCCACTTTTGTGGGTCCCCCTGAGGGCTCAACTCTGCTGTCCCACAGACACTGACTAGTCATTTGCAAGGAGAGAAGGAGTAAGATGAGGCTGCCAAGGCAAGAGTCACATATTACCTTCAACATCTAGAACTGCATATGGGTTAGGAGCCTTCTTTATTAACTGTTGTATCCCTGATGCCTAGCACTGTGCCTGGTCTACAGTAAACACTCAGTATGCATTCCTGAGTGAATTCACAAACGTCATTACCTTGCAGAGAACTCAGTCTTCCTCAAGGTGCTGCCAGCTGAGGTCTACATGACTCTGCCGGCAGCAATATATCAGCAGTAAAGTCAGAGTGCACTTGGGAGTCTTTAAGAGCAGGAAGTTGATCTCATTGGAAAACCATCTTCCTCTCATCAGTAACAGAGATAGAAATGATGAATTCTGGAGCCTTTGACTGTTGTAGCATTGATCATCTGCATTTTGTGGTGTAGCTGTCAGTTGAGGCCAGGTTTGGAGATAATGTCAACTACTCTCATTTTTTTCCGAATTAATACCTTACTTGTAAAAAACCCACTTCTTGCTGTTCTCCTTGATGTTAGTTTTTTCTTACATATTTTTAGTTTTCTCTTTAATTTATATCTGCCAATAAGTGAACCAACTTACAAAGAATTCCGTGAGATTCCAGGAGAATGTCTCTGACAACAGAAAGTGGAAACTAGCAATGGACTGGAAGTGGGTAGTGGCCAAAACAGATGCACTAAGACGGAAAGAGTTTGTTGATTCATTGGTTTAGGTCAAAGTAGTTTTATGTCTTGTGTTTCAGTTTAAACACAAGTTGTAGGTGACACTGAACATGTATCCCCTTATCCCCTCTGCCAACAGAGAAAATTTCCCTACTTGCTTTATAAAAAGAAAGCAATTGTAGGAAGGGTGGTAAAAGAAAGACTATTACTGGCTCCTACAACATAACCTGGTAGCCAGAAACTTGGACTAACTCAAGCCAAACTCTAACAGCCAAGAGTATGGCTTGTTAATAGGGCCAGGTTCTCACCTCTGGGGCCTGAGAGGAATCGTGTCCAACTGGAGATCCACGCTTGGGTCTACTCCCATTCCTAGCATTTAATCCTAGTCCTCCCTTGTACTGATCATTTGGTTTGAATGTCTAGCCTATTCATCTAATGCCAAATTTCAGGACATGACATTATCTACCCCAGGATCCCAACACACAACCATCAAACCTGGGGATATGGAAGAGAGATGATGACAGGGGGCTGGTGCCAGAGGGCTGGAGGGAAAGGTGTCTGAGGAGATGCTGTCTTAGACAAGTGTTGCCATTTCTCTTGAAAAGAAAATGGAAGAGAAAAGAGTATGGCATTCACTCATTGTATTCATTCAACCAATACTGACTGCCTGGAGTTGTGTGCATGGTGTCATACACTGCAGGAGGTGGGTAGGAACAGGGAATGAACTCAGAGATTTGGGGATGTAGCCCTCACCTTTCAGCAATGGTTGACCCCCCACCCCCTTGTGCTTTTTGGAATATCAAAGTGTTCCTCTAAAGCAAATTACTAATGGACATCAGGAAATGATAAGAGCCTTAAAAAAATTAGCAAAAACTACTAATGACTTATCTCTCAACCCCGACATCCACTTAGGCTGGAACTTAGCTTGTTAATAGGGCCAGGATCCCACCTCTGGGGTCCGAGAGGAATCCGTGTCTGCTTCTGTATGCAGGCAGTGGGACCAGATGGCGCCGGGTTTGAACCACAGGTAAAAGGGAAGGCTGATACAGGGGACGCATTTATGAGTTCTTTCCCTTTTGGAAAATGCACCTGACAGCTCCTTTGCACTTAAAAGGCAGTAACACCAAGGCTGCTATCAACAAAGCTCCCCCAGGGATCCTTTTCCATGGAAAGCACATTCTCATTCCCTGACTCTTTACCCCATCAAAAAAAAATTCCCTCTCATATGAGTAGAAGTCATGCTCATTTCCTGGTCTTCTAGCAAACGAGTTGCAACTGGGACTGAAAATGGTTGCCAAAAAGATGCGGTGCCGATCCCAGTTTGGGGACTGGAGATATTTGACCCACCCTCCACCCTGTCCCACTAACCTACTCAGTAGGTGATTTGTGATTCCTCAAATATACATCAGTATTTCTGTGGAAAGACAGTTTATCCAGGGAAAGTTTTACTGACATGTCTTTAACAGTTTTATCAGTTGCTATTTTGTTCAAAAATAGCAAAAATTGCAAATTTTATTAAAATAATGATAATAATAGTGAGAATAATGACTCACAATGCATTGAACACTTACAGAATGCTAGGCACTGTGCTTTATATATAATTATTGTATTTAGTCCTTACACAATTCTTACTTGTAAGGTAAGGATCAATAGCCCTGTTCTACAGATGAGGAAACAGAGGTTCACAGTCATCAAGTAAAGTTCTCAAGACCACAGCTAACAGAAATTTTGACATAAGACTATCTGACTATGAACAAGTGCATTAAACTCCTCCCACTGCACTATGAGCTGAAGTACCCTGCGTAGCCTTGAGCCAGGCATTATTAAATGCTGTGTTCTATTACCAGAAGTAGGAATCATTTGCTGAGTATACCAAGTCACAAAGCATTTGAGGTAGAAGAAACTCTAAGTATCATCTAATTCAACTTAGTTATCATACAGATGAGATGATTTTGAAGGGGTTAAGTCACTTACCCAAAGTCAGCTGACTGACTAATGGCTCAACTGAGACCAAGAACCCAGGTCTCTTGACTCCCCTTCCAGTGCTCTTTCCCTCAACCTGCTGCCTCAGAGTATGACTGGCAAGACAGACATATTTGTGGCTAAGACACAAGGCACTCATCCCCCAAGATGTGAAAACCCCAAGTGAGGTCAAGTCCAGATTTTAACATCTGACATAGAATCTCTTCTTGAATCACCATTTATCTTCTAATTTTTTCCAACATTTTTTTTTTTTGCAGAGATAAACTATTAGTTGTAGGATGGAGCCCATGACTTGAGATCCAGATAAAAGTCCTGATACATGTATGTATTTCTCTACTAAGCTGGCAGCCATATGCTTATTTCTCCTGGGTCTATATCACCACAGCCATCCCACTTGAGCATTGAGCTACATATTAGATAAAAAAGGATGGGTTAAACAAATTGGTCCCATCTGAGCTTGCTCAGTCTAAGGAAACAGAGTAAGTTTGGCCAGAAGTAGTTTCTTCTCTTCATGTTCCATCAGAGAATCCAGGCCTCTCTCCTCTCCACAGTCATGTTGGTTATCAGTCTGATATTTACCAAGTGATTTCTGTATGCCTTACCTTACGTTAGAAGCTATGAGAATTCAAAAATAATAATGAAGCCTTTGTGTTTGCTTTTTCCTCTGCCTGAATTGTTCTGCCCCCAGATCTTTGCATGGCCAGCTCTTCTTTGTCTTCCAGGTCTCATCACCATCACCCAGGCCTTCTCTGTGCCTGCCATCTTCATCAGCCCCGCAATTTTCCAGCCAACCTCTAACATATTATATGGTTTTACTTTCTTTATCGGATCACTTTCTAGAATTATTGCTTACATTTACCTGTTACTTTTCACTTTCTATTCTCTTCACTAAGATATAAGCTCCATAAAAGCAGGAAACTTTTTTATGTCATTCACCATCATATGCCCAGTGCATAGACCACTGTTTAGTTATAGAAGGTGTTGAATAAATGAATCAATAAGCCCACTCCCAGAAAGCAACCAATCAAGTTGTGAAGCCAAAGCTTACATGTTCAGTAGAGAATAATCCAGAATACTATACAATCAACTACTCAATGGTATATTATGAACAACATGTCATTATCATCAGGCCTATAATTATATGAAAGGAGTTTGACATCACCACCAGTGTCCCATCAACTAAAATGCTAGTTAAGAAATGAAACTCTATGACATTTGTGGTTTCTAGAGGGAAGAAATTGGGCCCCCTTGAATACTATTTTTAAAAACCTGGAGAGAATACTTGAGATAGTACGTTGGGGACAGTGCTGCCTACAGCACAAAGTTTTAAAAAAACATCTATTGCCACTAATCCTGATTGTTGGCATGTTTCCAATTCCTTTCAGTGCCCGAGGGCTTAGGACTGTTCGATTCTGCACACAAGCCTAACGATCAATGGCTTAATCAGAGAAACGTCCTGCTCCAAAGTAAAAAACATTCAGGCTAGCTCTTGTCTGTGACACTCCTCTGTGGAGATGACACCAAGACATAGCCCTGGAGGCCACGGTGCCATGGCTCCAGTGTTGAAGTTCCTGCACTGGACAGGATGAACAGGGATCATGGGAGAACCCACTCCCTGCTGGTCTCCAAGCAAAGTATATCACACCTTGTTATCCCAAATGTGGTCCTGGGACCAGCAGCATGGTGTCATCTGAGAGTCTGTTAAACAGGCAGAATCTCAGACCCCACCCAGACTTACTAAATCCGAATCTTCATTTTAACAAGATCCCAGGTGATACATATGTACGTTACATTTTGAGAAGCACTGCTGATAGGAAAACAAGAACTTGTCCATATTGATCACTGCCCCCAAATTCCACAACAATCGAGAATCCAGAAAACTCCAGGTGGAAGACAGTGGGTCCACCATAAAGGCTAACCAAGGTTGACATCTGGCCCTGTTACATTCACCTTACACCCGTGGCCTGGCTTCAATTATGTCTTGATCACACCTCCATTTTATCCACAAACCTTTCTACCTTAATCTCTTCTTGTGCCACTGGCAGACAACAGACCACATCCATTGTATATCTCAGTAGGGGAAGGATTCTTCTTATCCTGGCTCTGCTACTTACTAATTATGTGACCATATGCAAGTTATTTGAGCTTTCGGAGACTTTATTTCCTTATCTGTACAATGGAGAAGGTAATATTGAAGTGATATGTATGTTTGAGGACTCAGTGAGGAAAGCTATGCAATATGCTGTTTGGTAATATTATCCCCAGTAACTTCCTCCCTCAACCTGAAGATCCAGTTTACTCTGAACTCTGCATCAGAGTCTAGGGGCCTGAAGATTCACATTAAAACCTCACACATACATTTAGGAAAGCTCAGATCCTTTTCAAAGCCTCTGTTTATGATACCACCAGGCTCAACTTCAGCAGCACCTCCCTCCATCAGGCCTGTCTGCTTGAAAGCCATAGAGCAGCTGTCTCCCCTAAACCCCCATTCTGCTCACTACAGGGCTTTGCATGTAGCAGGCCCTCGGCAAATGTTTGTTGAATTAATTAATTAATCATTTAAAGAAAATGGCTACATGCCATAATTGATTTGCCACTTGAGTGCTAACTTTATCATAATGAATGTGCATTAAAAAAGCCTTTGGAGCTGGTTTGCAACCCTAGGGCTGTAAAACATAAAGCCTTAGAGAAACTAAGTATATTATTCTGCATTGGATTTCTATGTTGTGTCCTTAACTTAAGCAGATTTTTATGCCATGTACCACACAGGTATGCACCTTAGCCTATGAACTGCTACCAGCACCAAACACACAGGACTGGGTCTCTGATGACCAGCCCTCCCAGAGCAGGATCACAGGCTGAGTCCTGAGGCAGCTAGCATTTTGGGTTCAGCCATAGCAGAAATCTGTTCACTATCCTGGGGAGTGGGACCAACTGAGTCTGTCTTGGGCTCTATCCCCCCAAAAACAACTGATGGAAAGTGGAAAACATGGCATCCTGCATGGTAGAAATATAGTGCCAAGCAGCCGGTCTACTTCGTTCTTTGACTCCAATCTGACTTGAGCCGTCTCAGAGCTAGAGGGTCACCTTAAGGGAAAGACTCTCAGCTTGGGTCTTGGAAGAAGAGGAAGCTATGCTCCTTAGCTTTCCTCATGGAAAGGAGGCAATTGACTAGGAAAACACACACACCAACAGTGGATTATGGACTAGGAGTGCAGGGGAAATCCTACTGCCAATCTTTGACCCAGAAAACCCACTGACAGGTGCCAAAAGCAGGGGCAGAAAAGGCAATGGGAAAGGTCAGATCTGAGGTGACAATGAACATGATGTTGGAAAAGGGAAGGAAGAAAACCCACGGAAATCCTCTCCTGAATGGAGCACGAACAAGAAGAAAAAGGAGAAAGTACTGTACTTAGCGTGTCAGGTGCTGGATCAAAATTAAACCCTTGGTAGGTCTTTTTGAAGAAGGTTCAGCTTCTTTTTTTTTTTGGTGACCTCTAGAATCTACAGACCTGCAGTTCTTTCCTGTTTTTTTTTTCTGAAGTTAGAACAAAATAAAGGATTCAAATAGTGGATGCTAATTATATGCAAGGTACTGTGTCAGGGATGAAGACCCAAGGATTAATAAAAAATGGCCATGCCACTTTGCACTTCCTCCCAGAATCCTAGCTAAAGTTCAGTTCCCCATAGATACAGCTGTGCATTTTGTATTCTTCAGTTAACTTTAAAAGTCTTCACTCAAGGTAACACAAAATTTTCAGAATGTATTTTTCAATGTGTTAAAAGAATTTTGTTGTAAAAATGGCATATATTTATTGTGAGAAAGGCAATACAGATGTTTTTAGTACCAAAAAATGAAATGAAAGTCTCTACCCCATATCCCTCATCTTGGATCCAACAGTTAATTTGTGTGTGTGTGTATATGTGTGTGCATATATTATATATATATGTATATATGTCTGAGATTATATACATGTTTCTCTATTTATATTAGGTATATATATACAAATACCTATATAATTAGATATTAAAATATTATATATATTTATATGTGTATATATTTATATATAAAAATTTTAAAACAGATGAGACCCTAATATATCTACTCTTCTGCAACTTGCTTTGTTTACTTCTCAATGACTAGGAATAGAATATTTCTGGATGGAGAGACAGTAAACTGGTAACAATAGTTGTCTGGTTGCCTCTGGGCAGTGAAACTAGATTACTGGGAAATAAGAATGGGAGGAAGATATATTTTTCACTTTATTCTGTTTCATACTTTTTGGATTTTTTAAAATAAATAAACTTTTAAACTAAAAAAAAGAAGAGAACTATGGTTCTATTATATCAAGTCTATTATCATGGGAGACAGTCATACAGGGAAATGAAATTATAGGGAAATGTGAAGAGTGCTGCCAAAGTATACATATAAGGAGCTACAAGAGCATAATACAGGCAGCAAAGAACTCTGCCTAGAGCATCAAGGATGGCTTGGTGGAAGTGATGACATTTGAGTTGGCTCTTAAGTGTAGGAAGGAGGAGATGGTAGAACAGAGGTAGAATAGAGAACAAGGTTAGATAGGAGACACGCATACAAAGGCTCAGGAGTGCAGAAGAGCAATGTGGAAGCCCTCTTCCAAACCAGTGGGACCCGTGATCCTGGACCCAGAGTTAGGGCTTGCCACTGGGACAGAGTTCATTTAATTGCAAATGACAATTTATAGAGCTAAAGTGGGCAATTAAAAAACACAAGCAAGAAACAGAAATCATCACCAGGGGAACTAATATTTTTTATCCTAAGGGCCTAAGAAAGGAGGGAGATCCTGCCAGAAATAAGGTAACTGAACAGACACTAGCGAAATGAGAAAAACAGTGTGCCAAAAGGAGCAAGAGAAAGACCCAATAGAAAACTTCTAAGTGATACACAGTAGTTGTGGAGACGTTAGAAAACATGTTTATGGTCCTAGTCTAGGGGGAGAAAGGTGTCTCTGAATATTTAAACTGTCTGGAAGCAAATGCAAGGGTTTTGTGTTGATAGCAAGTACCATTGTACCATCTCAGTAGAGGGTGCTTGGGGTAGGGAGTGGTCAATGACACAGCAGCTGGACAGGCAGAGGTGCAGAAGGCTGAATAATAGCTCCCAAAGATGCCCTGGTCCTAATCTCTGGAACCTGTGAATGTTACCTGTAATGGCAAAAGGGCTGTTGCAGATAAACTTAAATGAAAAGACTCTTGAGATGGGGAAATTATTTTAGATTATCTGGGTGAATCCAGTATAATCAAAGGGTCCTTATAAGAGGAAGCAGGGGGAGTCAGAGAAGACCATGTGACACAGAGAGTGGAGTGATGCATTTTGCAGTCAAATGCTCTACCCCTGAGCTTTGCCCCCATAATGTGATGCATTTTGAAGATGGAGGAAGGGGTCACAAGCCCAGGGATATAGGCGGCCTCCAGAAGCTGGAAGGGCAAGGAAAGGGGCTCTCCCCTGGAGCCACCAGAAAGAACCAGCTTTACTGATACCTTGAGTTGAGCCCACTGAAACTGAGTTGGACCTCCGCACCCCTCAGAATTTTAAGGGAATACATTTATGTTGTTGTAAGCCACCAAGTTTGTGGTAATTTGTGGCAGTAGCAAGAAGGAACTAATACAGGGAGTGAAGTCATGTTCATGCTGAGAAGGCAGTAAGGACTTAGTGAAGGCCTTGAAACAGAAGAGTCACATCATTCACTGGCATTAAAAAAGATAATAGGTGAGAAAATGTAGCATGGACTAGAGTGGCAGGAAACTGAGGAAAAGAGAAACATGAGGATGTGAAGATACTATTTCAATAGTTCTAATGAGAGCTGATACTCTATAGACTCATACAATTCTGAGAAATGGACAAGAGAAGACACCTGTTGGAGAAATATTTAGATGATAAAAAGAGAGCTTTGTAAGTGGTTGATTGCGGAGGATGGGGTAGAGCATGAAAGAGATAGAAAGGTAGAAACAAGGAAGGGTAAATGAGGTCTTGAAGCTCAGGGAAAAGTAGAGATAGCGGTTGATAAAGAAGAGAATCACCCAACAATGGTAAGGAAGAGATAGAACATTAAGGGTGAAATTTTGGAAAGAAAGCAAAATGTAATGATTCCTTTAGAAGAGGAAGGGCAAAAAAGAAAGCAAGGCCAAAGGTTTATGAAGAGAATCTGGACAGGACAGCATCAGGGACACAAGGGAAGAGTGAATTTTCAAGAAGACAGACCCAGTCAAGAGGGGACAAAGTCTTCAATGAGATAGATAAAATGGTCACAAAATAGAAAAGTCAACCCCTGATTAAGAAGTGCTTGATTGCCTTCCCCAGGGCTATTTCTGTAGCATGAAAGGGCTGAAGGCAATAATTTGAAGAGGGAAAGAAATTAAAAAGTACAGAAAACATGTATATGCTACTCACTCAAGAAATCTGATGGTGATATGTTGGAAGGAAATAATGGTAAAAGAGTCACATGTTTATAAAAATACTTTTTGGAACATATAAGTTTGGGGAAGGGATAACCTGGTGGCTGGACAGGCTGAAGTGGCTGGAAAGACTAAGAATGGGGAGACTGATGAATGAGTGAGCTCTTAGAGGAAGCAGAGAGGGGTCCTGCAAGCATACAGGTGGAAAGGTCAGCCTGAGAGGAGGAACTTGTTTTACTTTCTGAGGTGCAAGGGCAAAGGACAATGAGAGACAATATAATAAGTTTAGAAGTGGAGAGAGGAAAATGAGAAATTTCAATTGATCGTCTTTATTTGCTCTGTTAAAAAAATTAAGATAGGCTAATCTCAGTGAGAAATGGGAGTCTATTTTTCATAGGCTTCAGTCAGGCTTATCTAGAAACAGGTGTTCCTAAATATTGGGGTGACCAAATCACATAGAGGTAGTACAGCAAATAAGTGTCTGTTGAATGGGAGGATGCCTTCTGAAGATCTGGCCAAAAATATCCACCTCTGGTATCCATCGGTCAGGTGTAGCTAATGCACTTTCCATGTGTATAACACAATTCACGTGGGCAGTCACCACATCAGAAGGGCTTTCACCACCATTCCCACCACTGCTACCACCACCACCATTAAGGACACTGGCAGAACACCTGCAATGAACAATTGCTCAGGGCTTACCATGTCCCTGGCACTGGGTTAGCCCCTGGGTATTGAAAGTTGAGTAAAGAATGGCACCTGCCCTTTAGAAGTTTTATGGTGGATTTGCAGAGAGAAGAGAATCTTTACTCAATGCCTGACCTGGAGAAAGCTTCTCACATAAAGGGGGGCTTAGGAAGGACCCACAAACTAGCAGAGCTGGAAAGGATCAAAGATCACGGGGGCATTACAGGTGAGGTCTTGATAGTACAACGACGAAATAAAAGTCACCTGGTTGATTCTACAGTCCCAACCCTTAATTAAATCCTGTGCTCTTTCTGTTTCATTTCAACCATGATAAACCTCCTATCCTATTCAATCCATAAGCAATTTTAGGTATCTTGTCATAGGTACAAAAGGAAAGAACAGAGAAATCCTTTTCACTAGAAGGTTTTAAAGTTAGAGCAGGCAAGAATATATAATCAAAGGACTCAAGTCCAAAGAGGTGTAACTTTCATGTCATGGTAGGCATTGCCCGCTCAGAACACTTATCATCATTAGTGTATAAACCCTATTCTGGAGCAATCCTCTCAGAGTGCAGAGAAGCAGAAGAAAATCTTCCTTTGTTTTATGCACTTATAATTCTTAATCAGTAGCATGGTTCATACTTTTGGAATAAAAGGAACTTTGTGCCTAGAGAGAAGAAAAATATTTAAGAGTAATAACCAGACCAAACAATACGAGAGATAAACCCTATGATATAGAGTTAAGACTCAGAAGTGGGGCTTGCATAAATAGACAACTGAGAGAGATCAAAATAGACATGCTAAAATGTTGGAAAATCCTTTAAGATCAATAACAAGCAAGGGGCTGTCTACATCATATTTATGAGAACTAAAGTCAACAGTAGGACTACGACAAAAATAGTTCTTATATGGCAAGAATGGCTTGAGTTCCAGAGGGGTAGGACACAGTGCCAAGGTCACGGACAAATTTCCCTCCTGGGCTCAGTGTTTAACTGTAAGGACACTATAAGCTTGAGACGGAAGCAAGGAGCAGAACCAGGAGTTCTGGGGAACGTCAGACTCTTGTCTCCCAGGAGTCCCAGAGCCTGGCAATCCTTGAACCACAGGCAAACAGAAATAGAGGAGAATTCTGTCCTTTGGTTTCAACCACCAGGTTCTGGCATGGAAACATAAGGCAGCTTTGCCAGCTAGAACTGGTCTAATCTACAGTTGATTACTTTACACTCTTTTGTAGGCAAACTGGATTCAGACAATTTTAAGATACTGATGT
>JAVSCE010016985.1:0-53524 GCA_032199065.1 Smutsia gigantea | reverse complement strand
TCATCTCAGTCCCTGGAGCCTTGAGGTCACAGCTCTCACAGGGGCTGGGGATCACTTTTTTTTCCAGAGGAATATGGAGTATCCTATCAGATTCCCAGTTTTTACCTCAGGTAGTATCCAACTGGGAGGATATAATGAAACCTTAGGACATTTGGGCTTTTTTTCTGAGAGGAACTACAAAAATGTCTTTATAGTTGATCCTCTCTCTGATGTCAAAGAAGTGGGGAGTATGACCACTGGAAAGTGCAGGCTGGGGCCCTGCCTCAGGGGGTTCTGGGAAGCCATAAGAGGTCATAGGCTCCATCCCTGGTCTTGATGGCAGCATTTTCTCACCTGTTTCCCAGTATACTCTTAATGGTGCAGTAACTGAAACCTGTGTTCACAATTTGTGCTGCATCCTGACCATAATCCTGAACTTAACAGGCGTCATTATGATTCTGGGAGGTGACAGAATCTGAGGAGCTTTAGAGGCTTTGATCTTATGTACAGCACTGACAGTTCCAGATCTGACCCCCCACGCTCACTGAGCTCTCTGGACCACATCTCACTCAGGCCTCCTGTTCCAATTCCTAGTGCCTCAGGGGAAGGGAGTGGTGGCCCCCCAATGATTCAAATGGATGAATAAATGAACAAGTACTTTGAATGATTAAATAAACACATTAATATCATTCCATAGTTTCTATGAGCACCAACTGTGTTCTTTTTGATATATTAGTAATATTTATTATCTTAGTTAAACTGACATTCTCATAAAAAACAAAGCATAAGAATTCAGCAGCTGACTTCCGGGAAGATGGCGGTGTGAGCAGGGCGGCAGAAATCTCTTCCCAACACTATGTTTATCTACGAAAACACAGCAAATACATCTATTCCTAAAAGAGAGACGAGAATACACAGGAAAGCGCACTGCGTGTAGCTACACCCGAGAGGACTCGGCACCCCAAGAGGCGGGTAAGATACGGAGCCGCGACCCGGCGGGACCCGAGCCCTCCCCCACCCCAGCGCACCGGCGGGAGGAGAGGATTCAGAGCTGGGAGGAAGTGGAAGTACACCCCGCGAAGTAGCCAGCCCCGGTGATCTGCGCGGGGAGCGCTGACCCACATTGCGCAGTGCAGCGGAGACTGGAGAGACAGAGGGGCAGGATCTGAGCGGGGAACGCGCCAGGGTGCTTGCAGCCGGCTCCCGGGAAGGAAAAAAAAAAAAAGCGCGCGCTTTCTTCAGTGGTCTTAAAGAGACAGGAGCCCAGCGGAGGAGCCGGATCGCCCCAGCACACTCAGCCCAGCAGGCTGGGAGTCCTGGGGAGTTTCAGACGCCTTAGCTGGTGACTGAGGAAGCCTAGCCATACTTAACACTTCTCACTGAGATCAACAGCCTCCTAGTCGTTCCCACCCCTGCCAGAGCGATAAAGGGCCCTGCGGAGCGGCGCAGTCACAGCTGTGGAATAGTGGGGCAATAGCGCCACCTACAGCATTCCCACAGAATCTACGTCCAGTGGGCATTTTGTTTTGTTTTGTTTTTGTTTTTTCTTTTTTTCTTTTCTTTTCTTTCTTTCTTTCTTCTTTTTTTTTTTTTTTTCTCTTTTTTTTTCTTCTCTTTTTAAAGTCTTAAAGAGCCCAGCTGACATACGTGGCAACTATCAGTGACCAATTCTATAGCCATGAAAAGACAGAGGAATCTGGTTCAGACCAAAATCAACCAGACAACCCCAGAGAGGGAGTCTGAAGGGATGGAAATGCACAGTCTTCCTGAAAAAGAATTCAGAATAAAAGTCATAACCATGCTGATGGACCTACAGAGAAATGTGCAAGAGCTGAGGGAGGAAGTGAGGGAACTGAGGAAAGACAAGGCAGAAATCAGACAAGCGATCGACGGGCTTAACAGCAGAATGGATGAGATGCAAGAGACTGTTAATGGAATAGAAAACAGAGAACAGGAGTACAGAGCAGCTGAGGCAGAGAGAGATAAAAGGATCTCTAGGAATGAAAGAATATTAAGAGAACTGTGTGACCAATCCAAACGGAACAATATTCGCATTATAGGAGTACCAGAGGAAGAAGAGAGAGAAAAAGGGATAGAAAGTGTCTTTGAAGAAATAATTGCTGAAAACTTTCTCTCGCTGGGGAAGGAAGTAGTCTCACAGTCCACCGAAGCTCATAGATCTTCCAACACAAGGGACCCAAGGAAGACAACACCAAGACACATAATAATTAAGATGGCAAAGATCAAAGATAAAGACAGGGTACTAAAGGCAGCTAGAGAGAGAAAAAAGATCACCTACAAAGGAAAACCCATCAGACTATCATCAGACTTCTCAACAGAAACCTTACAGGCCAGAAGAGAATGACATGATATATTTAACGTTATGAAACAGAAGGGCCTCGAACCAAGAATATTGTATCCAGCACGATTATCCTTTAAATATGATGGAGGGATTAAACAATTTCCAGACAAACGAAAGTTGAGAGAGTTTGCCTCTCATAAACCACCACTACAGGATATCTTAAATGGACTGCTCTAGATGGAAGCACCCCTAAGGCTAAAAAGATGTCACTAGAGAAAATAAAATCATAGCAAAGAAAGCAGACCATCCAAATACTAACTAAAGGCAAAGAATAAAACATCTAGTATATAAAGAATGGAGGAGGAAGAATAAGAAGGGAGAGAAATAAAGAAACATCAGACGGTGTTTACAATTACTTAACAGGAAAGTTAAGTTAGATTGTTAGAGAGTAAAGAAGCAACCCTTGAACCTTTGGTAACCACGAATCTAAAGCCAGCAATGGCAATAAGTACATATCTATCAATAATCACCCTAAATGTAAATGGACTGAATGCACCAATCAAAAGACACAGAGTAACAGAATGGATAAAAAAGCAAGACCCATCTATATTCTGCCTACAAGAAACTCACCTCAAATCCAAAGACATATACAGACTAAAAGTGAAGGCATGGAAAAAGATATTTCATGCAAACAACAAAGAGAAAAAAGCAGGTGTTGCAGTACTTGTATCAGACAAAATCTGAATTCAGCAAAGTTGCAGGATACAAAATTAACACACAGAAATCTGTTGCTTCCCTATGCACTAATGATGAACTACCAGAAAGAGAAATCAGAAAAACAATTCCATTCACAATTGCATCAAAAAGAATAAAATACCTAGGAATAAACCTAACGAAGGAAGTGAAAGACCTGTACCCTGAAAGCTACAAGACACTCCTAAGAGAAATTAAAGAGGACACTAACAAATGGAAATGCATCCCATGCTCTTGGCTAGGAAGAATAAATATTGTCAAAATGGCTATACTACCTAAAGCAATCTACAGATTCAATGCAATCCCTATCAAACTACCAACAGCTTTCTTCAATGAACTGGAACAAATAATTCTAAAATTCATATGGAACCACAAAAGACCCCGAATAGCCAAAGCAATCCTGAGAAGGAGGAATAAAACAGGGGGAATTACACTCCCTGACTTCAAGCTCTACTACAAAGCCACAGTAATCAAGACAATTTGGTATTGGCACAAAAACAGACCCACAGACCAGTGGAACAGAATAGAAAATCCAAACATTAACCCAAACATATACAGTCAATTAATATTTGATAAAAGTGCCTTGGATATACAATGGGGAGATGACAGCCTCTTCAGCAGCTGGTGTTGGAAAAACTGGACAGCTACATGTAAGAGAATGAAACTGGACTACTGTCTAGCCCCATACACAAAGGTAAACTCAAGGTGGATCAAAGACTTGAATGTAAGTCATGAAACCATAAAACTCTTAGAGAAAAACATAGGCAAAAATCTCTTGGACATAAACATGAGCAACTTCTTCATGAACATATCTCCCCGGGCAAGGGAAACAAAAGCAAAAATGAACTAGTGGGACTATATCAAGCTGAAAAGCTTCTGTACAGCAAAGGACACCATCAGTAGAACAAAAAGACATCCTACAGTATGGGAGAATATATTCATAAAACGTATCTGAGAAAGGGTTGACATCCAAAATATATAAAGAACTCATGCACCTTAACAAACAGAAAGCAAATAATCCAATTAAGAAATGGGCAGAGGACATGAATAGACACTTCTCCAAAGAAGAAATTCAGATGGCCAACAGGCACATGAAAAGATGCTCCACATCGCTAATCATCAGAGAAATGCAGATTAAAACCACAATGAGATATCACCTCACACCAGTGAGGATGGCCAACATCCAAAACACAAACAACAACAAATGTTGGCGAGGATGTGGAGAAAAGGGAACCCTCCTACACTGCTGGTGGGACTGCAAATTAGTTCAACCATTGTGGAAAGCAGTATGGAGGTTCCTCAAAAAAACTCAAAGTAGAAATACCATTTGACCCAGGAATTCCACTCCTAGGAATTTACCCTAAGAATGCAGCAGCCCAATTTGAAAAGGACAGATGCACCCCTATGTTAATTGCAGCACTATTTACAATAGCCAAGAAATGGAAGCAACCTAAGTGTCCATCATTAGATGAATGGATAAAGAAGATGTGGTACATATACACAATGGAATATTATTCAGCCATAAGAAGAAAACAAATCCTACCATTTGCAACAACATGGATGGAGCTAGAGGGTATTATGCTCAGTGAAATAAGCCAAGCCGAAAAAGACAAGTATCAAATGATTTCACTCATATGTGGAGTATAAGAACAAAGAAAAAAACTGAAGGAACAAAACAGCAGCAGACTCACAGAACCCAAGAACGGACTAATAGTTACCAAAGGGAAAGGGACTGGGGAAAATGGGCGGGAAGGGAGGGATAAGAGGGAAAAAGGGGCATTACGATTAGCAGATGTAATGTTGGGGGGGCACGGGGAGGGCAGTACAACTCAGAGAAGACAAGTAGTGATTCTATAGCATCTCACTACGCTGATGGACAGTGACTGTAATGGGGTTGGTGGGGGGGACCTGATGAAGGGGTAGTTTAATAATCGTAATATTACACATGTAATTGTAAATTAATGATAATAAAATAAAATAAAATAAAATAATAAAAAAAATAAAATAAAATATAATAATATATATATATATATATTAAAAAAAAGAATTCAGCAGCTACTATCAAATATATAAAAATATCTGCAGTACGATTGACATGGAATTAAGAAAAAGATATAACAGTTTGGTTAAAGCAAATTCCCCCCCTCTGTAAAACATCCTTCCTTTTAAGAATATTTTTATGTAGAACCAACTACTTAACTGTTCAGAAGGGAAGTCCTATTTCTAAAATATTTGACAGCTTCCCTTGAAGTTAAATAGTATCATTCTGTTTCATACTGAAATAATAAAAAAATTATTAAAAACGGCCATTAATTATACATGGATATTGCATCATTTTGTTGGATAAGTGTTGCATAATATTATCAGAGCAAATCAGAGTTCTTGAATACTTGTTTAGATTTCACATAGTGCTACAAAATTCGTTCCAAATGCCAAGTAAAAAGCCTTTAGTGTATGCCTAATGTCGTCGGACATTTGCTCAACACTCCTTTACTCACAGAAAAAAAATCAGCTGATACAGCTGAATTCTCCACCTATTACTTTTCCCCCCAGAGAGTCAGTCAAGAAGCCTGTAAAACTTTAGGATCAAATGTATTCTATAGAGTCTAAAAATAACTCCTTACATTTGTAAGGCTAACATTTATTGAGCACTTACTATGTCCAAGGCTCTAGTCTAGGATCTAAACGAGTATTATCTCATTTGTTCCTTGTGATGGTTAATTTTATTTGTCAGCTTGATTGGGCCACCCACCAAATGCCCAGATATTTGGTAAGTATTATTCTGGGTGTTTCTGTGAGGGTGTTTTTGAATATGATTTACATTTAAATTGGTAGACATGAGTAATGCTTATTTCGCTCTAAAATATGAGTAGGCCTTATCCAATCAGTTAAAGGTCAGAATTGACCAAAACGAAGACGTTCACTGAGTAAGAGGAATTCTACAGAAGACTGTCTTCAGGCCCCCTCTGCAGCACTGGCTGTCTCTGGGTCTCCTTTGGTTCTGCATTAAGGGAGAACACTGACTAATAAATTACTCATAACACCACACTGTTGTAGGAATTTAACAACTGATGTACAGCATGGTTACCTTGCTTACCCTAATAAGGTAGAAAGAATACAAAAGAGGAAGTGTAGAATAGAAATGGCTTTTTGGGAGAAAGAAGTTTAAGGTTCCCCTGGGATGGGAGGAGTGGAAATGTGGAAAGGAAGGTTCTTCAGGGATCCCTGGAATTCCCATGGGGCTGAAAATGTAGAGTGCTCTAGCCGTGCCAGTGAGCTCTATCAGTAGGCTTACACCTCTGCCCTGCTATGAACATTCATGCACAGTTTGTTTTTATTTTTTGGCATGAACTTAAGCTTTCATTTCTCTGGGATAAATGCCCAAGAGTGAAATGCATGTAAAAAAAAGACTGCCATGCTCTTTGCAGAGTGGCTGTACCATTTTACATTCCCACCAGCAATGAATGAATCCAGTTTCTCTGCATCCTCTCCAGCATTTGGTGTTATCATTGTTTCTTATTTTATCCAATCTGATTTTGGTTTTATTTTGCATTTTCCTAATGGTCAATGATGCACTTTTCATGTCTTCATTTGGCATTCTCAAGTCCTCTTTTTAATTAATTAATTTATTTTATTTTTCTATTATTAATGTACAATTACATGAGCAATATTATGGTTACTAGACTCCCCCTATTATCAAGTCCCCACCACATACCCCATTACAGTCACTGTCCATCAGCATAGTAAGATGCTATAGAATCACTACTTGTCTTCTCTGTGTTATACAGCCTTCCCTATGTCCCCCCTACTATCTGCATGCATGCATGCATGCAGGCAATCCCCCAGTCTGGCGCCCGCACATGCCGTCCGGTCAGCATCTGGTCCCCTGTGCCCCATCCCCCATCTCTCCTTGCTCATCCAGTTGGACCTAGCAGCCACTTCCTTAGCTCTGTTCTTGCTTCTTTAAACCGCAAATCACTGAGTCACGTCTCGCCTCTTCACATGGTGGTCTGAGGTCCATTTCGGCTTGTCACACACCTTGCCTCCCACCTGGAGGGGCCATTTAGCAGCGGCATCCAAGACCTCAACAAGCTCCCCAAAGGGCTCTGTGTCCTGGTGCTATGCCGTGAAGGCATTTTCTGCTCATGAACCTTTCTCACAGGACCGTCTACACGCCTCGCTGAGCATTGCCAGTCCCAAATAACTCACCCACCGCGGACACTTCAGAGAGAGAAGGGTCTGCTGGATTTCGTAGTCTGGACAGCACGCCTGAGGGAGGAGTTACACGAAGCCAGGGGGCCGGTCGTCGCCCACGATTCATCTCCAGGGACCGGGTTATTGGCACGTTGATATCGACTGGGCCAGTGCAAGGGAACACTATTTCCTTGTACAATTCTGCCCAAAGACATCAGCAGTCCCCAGCTTCCAGGGATCCAGTGGAGGCCTTTTGGGGAATTTAGGGAAGGTGACAAGCATCCTGGACTGGGTCCTCCTCCTGGAAAGCAGTCCAGACCCATCTCTGGCAGAGCTGCGAACTCCAGGAGGTCAGATACAAATAATAGCATGCCCCTCCTCCCCCCAGAAAAACCCGCGCTGCCTTTTCAGTTCCACAGTCATAAGTTACAATCTGTCAGCAATTGATAGAACTAAACAAAATATCAAGAAACAGAGAATCAGAAAAAAAAAACTGTCAACCACTTTGATCTGATTTTCATTTTTAGGCTTTTCCACCCAGAAATTGAAGAATAAAAATTTTGAAGTGCAAGAGATAGTAGAAAACAAGTCGCAATAAATGTAAAAGGATAAAAATCACAGAGTCTATGCTCTTGAATGTAATGTAATCAAATTAGAAATTAAGGGGGATTCTGGGAACATGGCGGTGTGAGCAGGGCGGTGGAAATCTCCTCCCTAAATCATATATATTTATGAAAATACAACAAATACAACTATTCCTAAAAGAGAGACCAGAAGATACAGGACAGCACCCAGCCTGCATCTACACCTGAGAGGACTTGGCAGCCCACCAAGTGGGTAAGATACAGAGCTGTGACCAGGCAGGACCCGAGCACTCCCCCACACAAGCGCACTGGCAGGAGAGGATTCAGAGAGGGGAGGGAGTGGAAGTACAGGCCTGCAAAATAACCAGCCCTGGTGATCTGCGCTGGGAGCACTGACACACATTGCGCAGTGTATCGGAGATTGGAGAGACAGAGGGTGCAGGATCTGAGCCGGGGAACGCACCCGGGTCCTTGCAGCTGGCTCCCCCGGACAAAAGAAAAGCGTGTGCTTTTTTAGCGGTCTTAAAGAGACAAGGGCCCAACGGAGGAGCAGGATCATCCCAGCACACTCAGCTGAGCAGACTGGAGTCCTGTGGAATTTCGGACCCCTTGGCTGGTGACTGGGAAAAAGTAGCCGCACTGAGATTCCCACAGAGATCAGCAGCCTCCCATTCGTTCCCACCCCAGCCAGGGCTACAAAGGGCCCTGCCAACGGGCATGGCCCCGGCTGCGGAATAGTGGAGCAACAGTGCGACCTACAGTATCCTCACAGAATCTACTCTCGGCGGGTGTTTTTTTTTCTCTTTTCTTTCTTCCTTTTTTTTTCTTTATTTTTCTTTTTAAAAGTCTTAAAGAGCCCAGCTGACATACATGGCACCTACCAGTGACCACTTCTATAGCCATGAAAAGACAGAGGAATATGGTACAAACAAAACTAACCCAGACCCAGACAACATCAGAGAGGGAACCTGAAGGGATGGAAATTCACAATCTTCCTGAAAAAGAATTCAAAACAAAAGTCATAACCATGCTGATGGATCTAAAGAGAAATATGCAAGAGCTGAGGGAGGAAGTGAGGGAAGCGAGGAAAGACAATCCAGAAATGAGACAAGCAATCAACGGGCTTAGCAGCAGATTGGACAAGATGGAAGAGACTGTTAATGGAATAGAAATCAGAGAACAGGAATACAGAGCAGTTGAGGCAGAGAGAGATAAAAGGATCTCTAGGAATGAAAGAATATTAAGAGAACTGTGTGACCAATTCAAACGGAACAATATTCGCATTATAGGAGTACCAGAGGAAGAAGAGAGAGAAAAAGGGATAGAAAGTGTCTTTAGGGAAATAATTGCTGAAAACTTCAGCAAGCTGGGGAAGGAAATAGTCTCGCAGTCCACGGAAGCCCACAGATCTCCCAACACAAGGGAACAAAGGAGGACAACACCAAGACACATAATAATTAAAATGGCAAAGATCAAAGACAAGGACAGAGTATTAAAGGCACCTAGAGTGAGAAAAAAGATCACCTACAAAGGAAAACCCATCAGACTATCATCAGACTTCTCAACAGAAACCTTACAGGCCAGAAGAGAATGGCATGATATATTTAACGTAATGAAACAGAAGGGCCTTGAACCAAGAGTATTGTATCTAGCACGATTATCATTTAAATATGACAGAGGGATTAAACAATTTCCAGACATGCGAAAGCTGAGAGAGTTTGCCTCCAATAAACCACCTCTACAGGATATCTTAAAGGGACTGCTCTAGAGGGAAGCACTCCTAAGGGTAATACGATGTCACCAGAGAAAATAAAACCATAGCAAAGAAAGCAGACCATCCAAATACTAACTAAAGGCAAAGAATAAAACACCTAGTATATAAACAATGGAGGAGGAAGAATAAAGTTAAGTTAGATTGTTAGATAGTAAAGAAGCAACTCTTGAACCTTTGGTAACCACGAATCTAAAGCCAGCAATGGTAATAAGTACATGCCTATCTATAATCACCTTAAATGTAAAGGGACTGAATGCACCAATCAAAAGACACAGAGTAATAGAATGGATAAAAAAGCAAGACACATCTATATGCTGCTTACAAGAGACTCAACTCAAATCCAAAGACATACACAGACTAAAAGTGAAGGGATGGAAAAAGATATTTCATGCAAACAACAAGGGGAAAAAGCAGGTGTTGCAGTACTTGTATCAGACAAAATAGACTTCAAAACGAAGAAAGTAACCAGAGATAAAGAAGGACATTACATAATGATAAAGGGGTCAGTCCAACAAGAGGATATAATCATTATAAATACATATGCACCCAACACAGGGGGGCTGGAATATGTGAAACAAATACTAACAGAATTAAAGGAGAAAATAAAAGCAATGCATTCATTTTAGGAGACTTCAACACACTACTCACTCCAAAGGACAGATCAACAAGAGAGAAAATAAGTAAAGACACAGAGACACTGAACAACACACTAGAACAGATGGACATAACAGACATCTACAGAACTCTACACCCAAAAGCAGCAGGATACACATTCTTCTCAAGTGCACATGGAACATTTTCCAGAATAGACCACATACTAGGCCACAAAAAGAACCTCAGTGAATTAAAAACTATTGAAATTCTACCAACCAACTTCTCAGATCACAAAGGTATAAAACTAGAAATAACTTTTAGAAAGAAATCAAAAAGGCTCACAAATACATGGAGACTTAACAACATTCTCCTAATTAATCAATGGGTTAACGACCAAATCAAAACAGAAATCAAAGAATATAAGGAGACTAATGACAACAACAACACAAAGCCACAACTTCTGTGGGACGCAGCAAAGGCAGTTCTAAGAGGAAAGTATATTGCAATCCAGGCCTATTTAAAGAAGGAAGAACATTCCCAAATGAATAGTCTAAAGACACAATTACTGAAATTGGAAAAAGAAGAACAAATGAGGCCCAAAGTCACCAGAAGGAGGGACATAATAAAGATCAGAGAAGAAATAAATAAAATTGAGAAGAATAAAACAATAGAAAAAATCAATGAAACCAAGAGCTGGTTCTTTGAAAAAATAAACAAAATAGATAAACCCCTAGCCAGACTCATTAAGAGAAAAAGAGAATCTACACACATAAACACAATCAGAAATGAGAAAGGAAAAATCACGACGGACCCCACAGAAATACAAAGAATTATAAGAGAATACTATGAGAATCTATATGTTAGCAAGCTGGAAAACCTAGAGAAATGGACAACTTCTTAGAAAAATACAACCTTCCAAGACTGACCAAGCAAGAAACAGAAAAACTAAACAGACCAATCACCAGTGACGAAATCGAATTGGTAATCAAAAAACTACCCAAGAACAAAACCCCTGGGCCTGATGGATTCACCTCTGAATTCTACCAGACATATAGAGAAGAAATAACACCGATTCTCCTTAAAGTTTTCCAAAAAATAGAAGAGGAGGGAATACTTCCAAACTCATTCTATGAAGCCAGCATCACTCTAATACCAAAACCTGGCAAAGACCTCACCAAAAAAGAAAATTACAGATCAATATCCCTGATGAACGTAGATGCAAAAATACTCAACAAAATATTAGCAAACCGAATTCAAAAATACATCAAGAGGATCATACACCATGATCAAGTGGGATTCATCCCAGGGATGCAAGGATGGTACAACATTCGAAAATCCATGAACATCATCCACCACATCAACAAAAGAAGAACAAAAACCACATGATCATCTCCATAGATGCTGAAAAAGCATTTGACAAAATTCAGCATCCATTCATGATTAAAACTCTCAACAAAATGGGTATAGACGGCAAGTACCTCAACATCATAAAGGCCATATATGACAAACCCACAGCTAACATCATACTTAACGGCGAGAAGTTGAAAGCTTTTCATCTAAGATCGGGAACAAGACAGGGATGCCCACTATCTCCACTGTTATTCAACATAGTACTGGAGGTCCTAGCCACGGCAATCAGACAAAAGAAAGAAATACAAGGCATCCAGATTGGTAAAGAGGAAGTCAAATTGTCACTATTTGCAGATGACATGATACTGTACATAAAAAAACCTAAAGACTCCACTCCAAAACTACTGGAACTAATATCTGAATTCAGCAAAGTTGCAGGATACAAAATTAACACACAAAAATCTGTTGCTTTCCTATACACTAATGATGAACTAACAGAAAGAGAAATCAAGAAAACAATTCCATTCACAATTACATCAAAAAGAATAAAATACCTAGGAATAAACCTAACGAAGGAAGTGAAAGACCTGTACTCTGAAAACTACAAGACACTCCTAAGAGAAATTAAAGAGGACACTAACAAATGGAAATTCATCCTATGCTCTTGGCTAGGTAGAATAAATATTGTCAAAATGGCTATAGTACCTAAAGCAATCTACAGATTCGATGCAATCCCTATCAAACTACCAACAGCTTTCTTCAATGAACGGGAACAAATAACTCTAAAATTCATATGGAACCACAAAGGACCCCAAACAGCCAAAGCAATCCTGAGAAGGAGGAATAAAACAGGGGGAATTACGCTCCCTGACTTCAAGCTCTACTACAAAGCCACAGTAATCAAGACAATTTGGTATTGGCACAAAAACAGACCCACAGACCAGTGGAACAGAATAGAAAATCCAAACATTAACCCAAACATATACAGTCAATTAATATTTGATAAAGGAGCATTGGATATACAATGGGGAGATGACAGCCTCTTCAGCAGCTGGTGTTGTCAAAACTGGACAGCTACATGTAAGAGCATGAAACTCGACTACAGTCTAGCCCCATACACAAAGGTAAACTCAAGGTGGATTAAAGACCTGAATGTAAGTCATGAAACCATAAAACTTTTAGAAAAAAACATAGGCAAAAATCTCTTGGACATAAACATGAGCAACTTCTTCATGAATGTATCTCCCCGGGCAAGGGAAACAAAAGCAAAAATGAACTAGTGGGACTATATCAAGCTGAAAAGCTTCTGTACAGCAAAGGACACCATCAGTAGAGCAAAAAGACATCCTACAGTATGGGAGTATATATTCATAAATGACGTATCTGATAAAGGGTTGACATCCAAAATATATAAAGAACTCATGCACCTTAACAAACAAAAAGCAAATAATCCAATTAAGAAATAGGCAGAGGACATGAATAGACACTTCTCCAAAGAAGAAATTCAGATGGCCAACAGGCACATGAAAAGATGCTCCACATCGCTAATCATCAGAGAAATGCAGATTAAAACCACAATGAGATATCAGCTCACACCAGTGAGGATGGCCAATATCCAAAACACAAACAACAACAAATCTTGGCCAGGATGTGGAAAAAAGGGAACCCTCCTACACTGCTGGTGGGACTGCAAATTAGTTCAACCATTGTGGAAAGCAGTATGGAGGTTCCTCAAAAAACTCAAAATAGAAATACAATTTGACCCAGGAATTCCACTCCTAGGAATTTACCCTAAGGATGCAGCAGCCCAGTTTGAAAAAGACATATGCACCCCTATGTTTATCGCAGCACTATTTACAATAGCCAAGAAATGGAGGCAACCTAAGTGTCCATCAGTAGATGAATGGATAAAGAAGATGTGGTACATATACACAATGGAATATTATTCATCCATAAGAAGAAAACAAATCCTACCATTTGCAACAACATGGATGTAGCTAGAGGGTATTATGCTCAGTGAAATAAGCCAAGCCGAAAAAGACAAGTATCAAATGATTTCACTCATCTGTGGAGTATAAGAACAAAGAAAAAAACTGAAGGAACAAAACAGCAGCACACTCACAGAACCCAAGAACGGACTAATAGTTACCAAAGGGAAAGGGACTGGGGAAGATGGGTGGGAAGGGAGGGATAAGAGGGAAAAAGGGGCATTACGATTAGCAGATGTAATGTTTGGGGGGGCACGGGGAGGGTTGTATAACTCAGAGAAGACAAGTAGTGATTCTATAGCATCTCTCTACGCTTATGGACAGTGACTGTAATGGAGTTGGTGGGGGGGAACTGATGAAGGGCGTAGTTTAATAACCATAATATTGCACATGTAATTGTAGATAAATGATACCAAAATAAATTATTAAAAAAAAGAATGTTGAAGAAAAGTTGAAAATCACATACAAATTTTATAAATGAAAATATAATAATTAAAACTAAAATTTCAGTGGTTTTTCCAGACAAAGACAGTTTTACACAAACAGATCATTACTAAAGGAAGCTCTGAAGTATGTATTTCAGGAAAAAGGAGAAATCCCAGTATGAGATTAAACACAAAATAAAAATAAAAATAAGGGTAAATGTGTGGGCAAAAATAAGTAAAGATTTACTATGGAAAAAATTTTAGTGTCTGGTGAAGTTAAAAAGGATAGTATATAAGCCAGGAAGGCATAAGTATGGTCAATTGAAACCTCATTTCTTTCTCTCTTTCCTCCATAACAGTACTGGATTTATTTTTTTAATATTCTGATAAAAAATTTCAAAATAAACTTTTCAATCATTATGTAGTCTATTTTTGTTCTGTACATTTTAGTATAGGGCTATATAAAGAGAATATTTTGTGCATCTTTCTATGTTACCTTTCCAACTTACTGCTGCATTGTTCAGCAACTGAGATGCTCTAATCTTTTAAATAATGAATGTCCAGATTCAACTGTAGATTTTGCATTAGTGAACAGTTTTCCAAAATAAGAATGCCATTCATAGAGTTGGTGGAACCTGCCGGGTTTGTCTTTCAGCACCATGGACAAGTGTACAGGGAGCTGGAGTTTTCTCTCAACTGGATACAGTGGGGTACCAGAGAGGAGTGTTTAACATAAACCCCAATGGTCATGAACTTGTGACTATAAACACAGTCATTAATCACAGTCCTAAATACTGCACCTCCTCCACTTCCAATACTTCATTAGCAATGATATCAGTATAATAGAAGATCCTGTTTTGGCAGAAGAGGAAGTGAATAACAGAGGCAATAAGTCAACTGAACCCCTTTTCTGCCAGGCAGCTTACCTTGTGAGTCTACAGTACCATAGCACTTAGGCCAAAGTAAGCACTTCAAGGAGGATGACTGTACTCTGCAGAAAGCCCTAGAGTGATTGGGGGAAATCAGGAAAGTCCATTACATTTGAAACCAGAGGTCACTCCTGATCTTTGAGAATTGATGAGGGTCAGAATAAGGAAAGGTGCAGAAGCAGAGAGAATTATGGCATGATCACGGGACGGTGAAGAGACTGGTCTGGCAGGAGCAAATTCCCCAGGAAGGAGGGGGTCTGGATCTGTATGGTGTGAGAAGCCAAGGAATTTTTCCTATCTGGACAGCAGTCATGGCAGGGTGTTGAAGAGGACTAAGGTATGCAAAATGCTGTGGTGGTGTGTGCAGTGGCTAGAAAGATGAAACACAGGCAAATTTTCAATTCAACCTGCATGAACTATGTGGAGATTTGATAACTAGCTGTGACATGAATGGAGGTAAGTCCTCTTTTACCTTCTCTAGGTTACATAGCTAGCATTGGTAGAACTAGGACTAGAGGACTAGTTTACTTCTTGGATCAGAATACAAGGGTGGCTTCAGGGACAGAGAATTTTAGAGGCCGGGAGGGAACCTGTGAAAATGATTAAATGTGGTTGGACCTGAGAATGTGAGTTCCAAGTGTAGTTATTGTTTTTAAATTATACATAGCAGAAATGGGACTTTTGTCAGTTAGTCAATCTAGTTAGTCAGACCATCAGTTTAACTACCACAGTCTAGTGTTATGTGAAACCAGGAGACTTTGGAATGGCTATGTAAGGATATATGTATAAAAATATGTGTATAGGTCATTCACTGTGGTGATAAATAAAGGAAACCATCTAAATATTTATCAATAGGGGAGTAGTTGCATGCATAATACTATGGAGTAGTATTAAAAATGATGAGTTAAAGCTTATTTTGTGAAACTGGCAGGATGTCCATGATAGTATATATAAAACAGCAAATAACAGGGTACTTTTAATAGAATAATTTCATTAAAAAAACTTCCAATTATAAAATGAACAAGTTATGGGGCTTAAAGTACAGCATAGGGAATATGGTTAATAATATTGTAATAACTTCATGGTAACAGATGGTGATTACAATTACTGTGGTGAAATTTAGTAATGTATAATAATTATGTTGTATGCCTATATAATATTGTATATCAACTATACTTCAATAAAAACACAATGAGCAAGAAAATGAAATAAAAGTCATCCATATTTGAAGGAAGTTAAACTAACCCTATGTGTAGATGATACTACCTCATGCATAGAAATCCAAAGGAATACATTAAAAAATCATTAGAACTAAGAAATGAACTCAGCAAATTGGTAGGATACAAGATCAACACATAGAAATCTATGGTATTTCTATATAGTATTAATGAATAAACCAGAAATGAATATTAAGAAAACAATTCAGTGTATAAAAGCACCAACAAGAATAAAATAGGAACAAAATAGAATTGAATAGGTCTGGAAATAACCCTCACATTTATGACCAGTTGATTTTTGAGGAAGGTGCTAAGACAAGTTAGTGGGAGAAAGAATAATCTTCATCAAATGCTGGGACAATTGTATATGCAAATGAGTGAAGTCGGATTACTAATCCACATTACATACAAAAATGAATTCAAAATGGATCAAAGACCTATATGTAAGAGCTAACACTACAAAACTCTTAGAAGAAAACAAGTGCAAATCTTCATGACGGGATTAGGTAATGGTTTCTTCAATATGAGCATGGGCATAAAAAGAAAAAAACAGATTAAATTGGATAGCATTAAAATTGAAAACCTTTTTTTCATTTTATTTTTATTTATTTATTAATTATTTTGCTATTATTAATGTACAATTACATGAGCAATATTATGGTTACTAGACTTCCCCTATTATCAAGTCCCCATCACATATCCCATTACAGTCACTGTCCATCAATGTGGTAAGATGCTATAGAATCACTACTTCTCTTCTGTGCTATACTGCCTTCCCCGTATGCCCCCCCCACTACATTATGTGTGCTAATCGTAATACCCCCTTTTCCCCCTTATCCCTCCCTTCCCACCCATCTTCCCCTGTTCCTTTCCCTTTGGTAACTGTTAGTCCATTCTTGGGTTCTCTGAGTCTGTTGCTGTTTTGTTCCTTCAGTTTTTTCTTTGTTCTTATACCACAGATGGGTGAAATCACTTGATACTTGTCTCTCTCCGCCTGGCTTATTTCACTGAGCATAATACCCTCTAGCTCCATCCATGTTAAAATTGAAAACTTTTATGCTTCCAAAGACACTGTCAAGAAAGTAAAAAGATAACCCACAGAATGGGAAAAACTGTTTGCAAATACATGTGGTAAGAGAGAAATTTACATTTTGAATATATAAAGAAACTTTACAACTCAATAAGTGAGAATACAAGTAATGAAATTAAAAAATAGACAAAGGATCTGAATTTACAGTTCTCTAAAGAAGACATAGGAAAAAAGCCAATAAGTGCATAAAAAGGCATTCAACATCATTAGCCATCAGGGCAAATGCAAGCAAAACTACAGTGAGATACCATTCCCCACCCACTAGGATGGCTGTAATAAGAAAAAGGCAGTAAGTTGTTGGTAAGGATGTGGAGAAATTGGAACCTTATACACTGCTTATATTGGAGCAGTGTATTGGAACCTTATACGCTGTGGGAATGTAAAAATGGTGCAGCCTCTTTGGACAACAGGCTAGCAGTTCCTCAAATGTTAAACACTGAAGTACCATATGACCCAACGATTCCACTCCTAGCGATATGCCTAAGAGAAATGAAAACATACGCCCACATGAAAACTTGTGCACAAACATTCACCGCAGCTTTATTCATAATAGCCAAAAATGGAAACAACCAAATGTTCATCAAATAATAAATAAATAAATAAAATGTGGTATATTTATACAAATATTTTCAGCAAAAAAAAAGAAAACAGAAATGAAGTACTAATACATCCTGCAACAAGGATGAGCCTCGGAGACATTATCCTAGGTGAAAGAAGTTAAAAGGCCATATACTGTATGATTTAATTTACATAAAATATCAAGAATAGGAAAATCTGCAAAGATGGAACATATGTTGATGGTTGCCTAACTGGAGTTCTTGGGGGAAAATGGAGAGTGTCTGCTAATGAGCATGGTGTTTCTCTTTGGAGTGATAAAATGTTCTAGAGTCAATTGTGGTAATACTCTGTGAGTATACTAAAAAGTCACTGAATTGTACAGTTTGAATGTATGAATTGTGTGGTATGTGAATTGTATCTCAAGTTGTTATAAAAAGGACTAAATTGTAAAATTAGTGTGTTTTTGTTTAAAAAAAAAGCTATGCGATAAAAACACCCAATATTGGTGTTTATGTTTGTATGATAATGGAGAAAGTAGAAAGATAGAGAGTAGGCTGATAACATTAATTCCTCAATGAAGTGGGAATGAGTTGAGTAATAGAAGAGATTTTAAAATATAGCTATGCAAACTTGATTATTTCATTTCCTATTATGAGTATGCAGTATTTTTACAGTAAAAATTAAAAAAAGGAAAGTTAAGGAACTTGAGGTCTTGCTGTATAAACTCTACAGCCAAATAAAAATAGTGACAAAAACCAATGAAGAGGTACCTGGAATTTCTCCTTGAAGAATTGGCTTATGTGTGTGCAAAGTAAAAAGAGTACAGTCACAAGAATCAAGGAAGGACTATAGTGTTAAAGAGAAGAAAACACAAACATGGAGATAAGAGAGGGTGGAGAGAAGATGACAAATTCAAGAACTGAACAAAAATACTTAAAAAAATCTCTTGGGGGACCAGAAATTGGCTGGAGTCAATCTGGGAGGGAAACTGCAGCCAAGAGCCCAAGAGGATTAGATAGCATGACTAGGGACAGAAACAAAAGGGCTTTGTGGCTATTCTTTTTCTTCTTCCTCTATTGTTCCAGCAAGATCATTGCTTAATTTTGCCTATTGAGAAATCAGTATCATTTAAAGACTATGGGATAATAGAAGGACGATTTTTCAACTACTCTTCTTCGTTGAGGGACTATATCAGTATAGGTTATTTCAGAAAAACTGACCCATCCTGGTATTCCAGGAATAAAAAATTTAACATAGGAATGAGAACTTACACTACTGTTTGAAAATCTGGGGAAGCAAATGTCAATGAGAAGGTAATAGGGCAGGATAATGGTCTCCCAAAGATGTCCACGTCCTAATCCCTAGAACGTGGGAAAATGTCACCTAATGTGGCAAAAGGGGCTTTTCAACTGTGATTAAGTGAAGGCTGTTAAGATTGGAATGTTATCCTGGATTATCCAGGCAGGTCCAATGTAAACACAACTTTCTTTAGAAGTGAAAGAGGAAGGCAGGGGAGTCAGAGGCGGAGAGAAGATGTGCTGACAGTCAGAGGTCAAAGTGATTTCATTGTTGACTTGGAAGACAGAGGAAGGGACCATGTGTCAAGAGCTGCAGGTGGATGCTGGAAACTGAAGGCAAGGAAACATTCTCTTCTAGAGGCTGCAGACCTCTTGATTTTAGCTCAGGAAAACCCATTTGAGACATCTGGCCTCCAGAACTGTGAGATAATAAATTTATGTTATTTTAAGCCACTAAGTTTGTGGTAATTTGCTATGGCAGGTATAGGAAATTAATACCAGTTACTACCAAAGTTGTGAGAAGCTGCAGTTGGACATTAGCGAAGCATATGCTGAAAGACTCAGCAGTAAGGGCTGATGAGTATTCTCAAAAGCTTTCTAGGAGATTGTTAAAATTCTCCGGAACCTGTGAGAAAGCTCCCAACCCTCACCACAGTCTGCACAGACAAAGAAGGTGGGTCTTAAGCCTGCACAGAAACTACTGAGAATCTCCTTTCTACTCATGTAGACAATCATATGAGTACGGATGCAGGGCTCTCCTCTCCTGGGCCCTGTATCTCATACAAGTCTCCGCACTGGAAAACCTGAAGCAGTACTACAGAGGGAAGAGGATTCTGGGAGCTGTATTTCCTTGGTTCTCTTCTGCAGAGGAGATGCTAGAAGGGGAACTGTGGATTTGAGAAGATACAACCCTGCGCATTAGTTGTAATGGTAAGTACAGGAGAGCTGGCTGACCTCTGGTCAGTGAGCAAAGGTGTCACAACCTGGTGTAAACCAGTGATGTATTTAAGAGATTCATTTAAACTCAAAAATTTTTTGGTAGCTACGACATGTTGGGGGCTATGAAAAGAACAAACTCATGGTTTGTTGAGTTTGCCGTAGTATGACTCAAGAATGATCCTGGAAGACCACTGATCTAGCCACAAAAACCACATATTTGAGTTGGAAAAGTTGTGTTTGTTCTCCAAATCCTAGGGGCTCATGGGATGTGCAATATACCAGTTACAGCAATGACTAGTTCAGCCAGAAGTTTGAAATGAGTTCAAAGTTTAGGGATAAAGTTCCAATGAGAGGCAGAAACTGGAAAGTGAGTGTTTTCCATGTTAATCAAGCCCATGAACATTTTTTCATATGTGTTTCTGTCTTTTTCTTTCAATTTACATAATTTCTTCGAGGTGCTAGGGAGAGATGAGTATGATTGTGGAACTGAGTTTTGTGAAGCACAGGTGCAGCTGTGGAAGGGAAGGAGACAGCTCCAGCATCCCACAAAGCCCACTAAGTGCTCTCAGCCCAGGACCTGAGAGCAACTGCTGCACTCAAGGAGAAAAAGGTCCTTCTGAGAGGCAAATGGAATGATATTAAGAAGATGAGTACAGATAACACCCCAAACACAGTCCCTGAGGTTGATGGAGAAATGGGAGAAGAAGAGTGTCTAGGTATCCAAAATCCTATGGATTAGGGACATGAAACCTTTGGAGCCCACTCTTTCACATCTGCCAACAGGCCAAGTCTTCAGTGGGGTGTTGGGCCAAGGCTGCCTAGAATCCAAGTCACGCTGTAGAGCTGGTGTAGCTCAAGAGAGAGAAATGATCACACACAAAATTCTGGCCCTTCCTTGCTTCCCCACCATCATCCTTGGCCTGTTTTGAAATACTTATCCACTGCCTCTCAGCTTTTCCTTCTTTGGTCTAACTTGTGTGAATGTAGGCAGAGCACTTTACCCCTCTGGGTGTCCATTTACTCATCTATTTTATGTGAGCCACATTTCAACAAACAATGACCAAGTACAGTTTATATTCAAGGGAAAAATGAGTAAGTCAGTGGACCTGTCCTCATTGAGCCCGGTGTCTAGGAGGGGAGATGGGTAGCTTTGGTGACAATCATACCTAGCACTATAAACACTACAAATAACACAATATTAATTTGTATATATCATGTCTTGAACTCTCACTACAAGCCACTGTGAGGTAGGTTTTACTATAACAATCTCCATGTTTCTTCATCTGAATACATATAGAGCTCAAGAAGGTAGAATGTGCCAGCCTGTGTGCTGCCTCTGAGGACAGAACAGTGAGGAGTATGTACGCAGGCATTTATGTCCCAAGGCTACAGCACGGTGGGAAAGACAAATACAGGCCAGGCAAATACAGGTACTGTAATGATGTAACACAAGTGTAAGAGAGGAAAGGAGAGGAACTGTGGGAACATATATGGGAGGAGCTAAGTTGATTTGGGGAAAGGAGGGTAAACTTTCCAGAAAAGGGATAGTCTAACCTAGAAATGATCAGGAATTAGCCAAAACCAAGTGGACCAAAGACCTAATTCAGATCAATAAATGAAGTTTGCAAAACTGCAAATGGAATCACTGGCTGGTGCAAGAGGGGTGAGAGAGAAAGCTGGCAAAGTGTGCAAGGTCTTGATCATATAGGTTTGGACAAACTTGTTAAGAATTTTGGCTTTATTCTGGGGTTAAGGGGCAGTCATTGAAATATTTTAAGCAGGCAAGAAATGACATTGGATTTTTGTTTCAGAAGGATGACTGTAATTAATGCATTAAATGTTGGAGCCAGAGTAAGCTTTGAAGCAATAAAATGGGTTAGGAGGTTCTGAAGAACTCTGAGCAACAGAAAATGGTGACCTGAGGTAGGCTTGTGGAGATTATGCTGGGACCCAAGACAAGCTTAGGCATTAGAGATGCAGCCACAGAGCATTGGCTGGCACACTGAGGGAAGCCTGACTCGGACTGCAGAGCAGAGAGAGAAGCCCCAGGCCTGGGCCTCTGAGTGAAGGGGCATAATGAAAATGGGCCAGAGAGACCCTGGGGTGGGAATTTCTACATCTCTGGCAATAGGAAGATGTGGGCAACACATAGTGTAGAGTAGGGCAGAATATAGATTTTCAGGCTGCCACTCAGCTATAGGTTGTGGGATCCTGGAGGATTAAGATAAATCCAGAATAGCTAGAAGACACCCAAGAGAACAGTCCCTGGCTCAGAACCTTTGCCGGTTTGAAGGCATTTGGTCAACTTTGTAATTGATCTTGCTAGGGGAACCCCCACAGCACCTCTACTTTCTTAGGATTCCTTCTTCAATGTGACTTTTTGGTTTTACTATTGAACACCCCCACAAGCTCCTGGGGGCTTTTGCATAATTAATCACTAATCTATAGTGTCCTTTCATTCCCAGGCTGAAATGGCCTGAATATGAAGTAAGTCTGAAGGGGCCAAGCTCATTTGCTACATCCCCTCTCTTTAGGGAACCAGGAGGAGATAAGACACTCCAAAACCATGGAGGGATAACTGTTGGGATGGATGATGTGATCCCAGAAATCTGGAGAAAGGAGGAGCTCTCCAGACAGTGTGAGTGAGTGAGTGTGTGTGTGTGTGTGTGTGTGAGAGAGAGAGAGAGAGAGAGAATGTACAGAGTTTGGGTCAGGTTGCATTTACTGTGGAGAAGCAGCTGAAAGCCTAGAGCTGAGAATTCCTATGGAAGGACCCAGAAACATTCTGACAAAAACAAGAAAACAAGAAGAGACATATGCTAGTGGCTGGCATGAGAGGTGGAAATAGCCTGGGGACATATTTAAGGTTTCTACAGTTTACTCTTCAAAAATCATTGGTAATGCATCAACCATAAATTAAATCCAAAAACATGTATTTAATTTCCTCTAGACTCAAATCAAAATATCATGCTTAAAGAGACTTTGATTTAGTCAGGGAGAACCACCCTCTAACCATAATTGGCACTATGGCCAGAAAGGCCTGCGGCAGCCTGCACTGGAGCACATACTGACTGACCCCACGGCTCCCACTGGAGCTGCCAATGTGCCCTCAGCAATGAAGGCCATGCCCTTATCCTGGTTTTCCCCTTCACTGAACAGCTGCTGGTTACTTCTGGATTCCCTCACTTGCCTACTGTTTCCTGGCTGACCTGAGTCATGGACAACTATGTCCTGCAGATGCCACTTCGTAAAGATCAAGATAAAAAAATATTGTGGAAACTATAAAGGGGAGTTCACTGTGCCTGGACCAGCTTCATCCAGGGATAAGGGCCGTGCCGATCAAATTGTGCTGTTGCTCTGCTGATCTTGAGGAAGCGTGGATCCACAGTGGAGTCATGATGGAGTGTCCTTATCATCAGAAGAGAAAACAGCCTTCAGGATCAGATAACTCAGCAAATGCACACCTGGACATTCACGTTGGCACATGTACCATCACCTCTTTGAAGCAACTTTACACCTCATTCTACCAAGAGGAATCATTGTGGGTTAGGTGGCTGTGGAGGGGCCTTTGTGTACCTGTCAGCACACAAAGCCAGGTGCTGCTGCAGCTCAAAGCCAACACTGAGATAAGGGAAATAGGCCCAGATAATGGAAAACCCTTTTCAAAGCACATTTCAGTGTCCTGACCTGATGAATTTCTTTATTATGGCCTGTTCCCAAACAGTGGCAGTTGATATAAATTTGGAGATTAGATTCAATTTATAATCTGGATACAATGTGATAACTGCTAAAGCTCACCAATACTAGAAGTGATAAAAGCAGATATCCTTGTCTTGTTCCTGATCTTAGAAGAAAAGCTTTCTGTTTTTCACCATTTTACATGGTGTTAGCAATGGACTTATCATATATGGCCTTTATTATGTTGAGGTAGTTCCCTTCCGGACCTAGTTTGTTGATTGTTTTTATCATGGCAGGGTGTTGAAGTTCATCATATGCTTTTCTGCATCACTTGAGATGATTCTGTGGGCCACTAAAGTTGTTTAGGTAGGGGAGAGATCAAATGACATTTTGCTTTACAAAGAACTCTCTGGTAGCAGGCAGTGTCTTTGGAGAAGAGCAAGACCGGAAGCAAAGAAATGTGTTAGGAAATTTTGGCAGTTGTTTTAGGGATAAATGGTGATGCCGCTAAGCTACAGCAGTGGCCATACACTGTGATTCGCATCCTAGACAAGGGTAGACGACTGAGATGGAGCTGCCACAGAAGCCTAGGTGGAAGGAAAGTGTGACCCGGAGACCAGGGTGGCGCGGAGTAGAAGACCTCGCTGCAGAACGGAATCGGAGGTCCAGAGGGGAAGGGACGTGGATCTCCTGGGATAGGGCCCGTGAGCACCAAGTGTTGGTGTACTTGGAGTGAGCAAGAGTAGATGAGGAAGGCCGGCCAAGGGCAGAGACGCGGACTCTGCAGAGGACAAGAGCCGCAACGCAGCCGGGTGGAGCGGCCCCCAGGCGGCGCCAAGGAGCGGACTCTGGGCGAGGGCAGCCGACATCTGTGACCAACCCAATAGCCGAGGAACGTCAGGAAACCCCCGTTTCCTCCTCTTTTCCGCCCGTATTTGGTCTCTCACGAGCTCTTTGCAGCACTGGACCCCGTCGTCCTGTCTTCTTGCTCAGAGCCCTTCAATTTGACTGTTTTTCTTCCTATTGAGGAACAACAGTCCTCCTATCGAGATCCTGCAAAACTCCAAAAAGGGACAATAAGGACAGTGAGCACTGTTCCTTGGGTCTTCCCTGATTTCTCACTAACCCAGAGCGTCCCACTCTTCCCAGACACAAGCAGCAGCCAAAGGGCCAACTCGATTGCTTCCTTCCTACACCCCGCGGAAGGGCACTTCAGAGCTTGGGGAGACAGCTGAGCTGGCAGAACCCGGAGGCCCGGGAGGCAGAGGGGCCGCCCACCCAGGGATGAGGCGGGGACGGCGGGCTCTGTGAGGCGGGGGCGTGACCACAGGGGGAGACCAGAGGACGCTCCCAGGTGGGGATTAGAGCGGGACGTCCCGGTGACGTGGAGAAGTGGGAGGAAACGGCAGGATTTCAGCAGCTGCAAAGAGCAAGACCCGGAAGTGCTGCGGGCGGGTCTGCGGTTTCTCCGCTGTACCGCTCAGTTGCTTAAGCGCTCATTCCTTAAATCGACCAAAGTTTATTTAACGTCCGTCTTTGCCAGTCACTGTGCTGGACTGCAGACACAGAACCCAAGGAACTCCCTCAGAGACGCCGATCGCCAACGCGTCGCTGGGACCGCGGCCTGCTTGTCCCGGAGCTCCCCACCGCGCGCCGGCCGTTGGTGGTGGGCTGGCTCCTGCGCGGGCCCTGGAGCCCAAGGTGCTCTCCTGAGCAATCGTCCCGCCCAAGTAATTAACCTCCACCCTGAAGGTAATATCTTCTTGTTTTATATTCACAATTTTCCTACATAAGTATAGATACCAAAATAGCAACCTACATGTGTGTGTATATTCATTTTTTATTGTTTTGAGCAGTGTGTAAGTGGAATCACAGTACGTGTTCTTTCATACCTAGCCTTTTTGCTGAGTAGTATATTTTGAGGACTCATCCATGCGGTGTATGCAGACTAGCTCTAGCTGTATATATTATTTATAAGAAGTTTTGAAAGAATCTAAATTTCTATCAACAGGGAGCAGGTTAAATTAGGAAATGGTCACATAATGAAATATTATACAGCCATAAAAATAATAAAGGTTATCCTTAGGTATTGAAATGGTAAGAGCACCAAATTCTATTGCTAAATAAAGAAGCAATGTATGAACTGTATATAGTGTTCTACCCTTTGTGTGAAAGGAAAGTTTAAATCATTATAAATGTATTGTTTATATATGTTTATAATAATATCCAGAATAGTTTTACAGTATTTGCCTTTGGGAGAGGAAATGGGTGAGAAAATAATGAACTCACTGTATCTATTTGTGTAGTTTTTGAATTTTCTACTATGCTCATGTATTACCTATTCAAAATGAGGCCAGGTGACTGAAATAACTTGCCACAAATCATAAAGCTACCCAATGGTAGGGACAAGACTGAGGCCCAGTTTTTGGGATTTTAGGCCAGATCTCTTTTTGCAACTGCAAAACCAAGAAGGATTGAACCAGTGAATGGCCTTATGCTCTTTCACCTGGGAAAGCCTTAGGAGCACACTCCAACGGAGTCTGGATGTTGGTTGGTTTCTTTACCCCATCACTGCTTTTCAATCATTGTGATTCTCACTTGTCCGACACCAGATGCAATGGTGTCTTTTTACCTGCATATATGTATAACAATAACAGTATTATACATAGAACTAATAGTAGTATAACTGCATTTGGACCTGATTCCAGTGTGTGTAAGTATGTGGGAGGGGATCTTCCCACACATACTAACACCAAGCAATTCTCAAACCCCAGCAGGGTGTCTGAGAACTCAACTCAATGCTGATGCTATCTGCCGGGAGACAGCACCAGATTCCCAGGTTAAGGGCTCCATCCTACAAGACTGCCCTCCCCCCACTCCAGACTCCCATCACAAGCCCCAGGCAGTCAGTTACCTACTGAGGCAGGTGCTTCTGACCTACTGACTAGATTGGAGGCTCCCACGACCTCCCCCTTAGATTCGATTAATTTACTAGAGAGGCTCACAGAACTCAGGAAAACACTTTTGTTTACCAGCTTAATGAAGGATGCCATAAAGGATACAAGTTAACAGCCAGATGGAGAGAGATGTAGGGCAAGGTCCTGGATAAAGAAGCTTCGATTCTTGTGGAGCTTGAGGTCTGGCTTGGTGGTATGTGGAGGCGTTCTGGTTTCCCAAGCATAGAAGCTCTCTCCGACCAAGAAGCAGGATCCAACTGAGCAGAGCAGGTAGAGCAGAGAGAGAGAAGCTCTTCTGGGGGCGGGGTGGGGGCGGGTTGTGAGGGCTTCATTGCATAGTCATGATTGACTAAATTATTGGCCATTCGCTGATTCAACTTCCAGCCCCCGCCCTTGGGTGGAGGGTCCAAAAGTCTCTCATTAACATGACAAAACACCCGTTCACCTTTAAGATTCTGCAGTGTTTTCAGGAACTGTTGATGAAGACCAAATATACCTGGGAAATATATATTTGGTCATATGAATGACCAAATATGTATTTCTTATGATTCATTATATCACAACCATGTTCTGGTGGGATTCCACTATGTGCAACACACAGCAGGACAAGAACCCTAAATGATGAGCTTTGGTTACCGTGGCAAAGTAAGTTCACACTTAGACAAAGTCCCTCTGCCCCAAACACACACCAGTGACAGGAAAAACATAAGAGAAAACTCATAGGAGAGTTCAAGGACAAGAGAAACACCACTCCATTGCAAGAATGGGACACCACCAGAATTCACTGAGAGGGCTGAAGCTTCTGGTGTGCTGCATTTCAAGACCTTCAACCTTCAAGTGCTTGAAGCCAGACCCTCTCCTGAAAAAATTTGCTACTGACTACTGCCTGTGGCTTCCTAAGAAGCTTCAGGCCAAGGCAGATGGGAGTACTCAAGCACAGCCTAGAGATGAGGCATTCACTCAAACCTTAGTTAACTAGCAGATTACCTCACAGCACATGAACAAAGTCAACTCCAAATGTATTAGACACAAATGTACCAGGTAAAACTCTTAATTATTTTCCATTGTATGAAAAAAAAAAACCCTTGTGTCTTAGTCTGCTTGGGCTGCTATAACAAAATATGTAGACTGGGTAGCTTGAATATTTATTTCTCACAGTTCTGGAGGCTGTGAAGTCCAAGATCATGGTGGCAGCAGGTGCAGTTCCTGGTGAGATCCCTTTTCCTGGCTTGCAGATGGCCACCTTCTTGCTGTGTCCTTACATGGCAGGAAGACAGAGAGCATGCTCTGGTCTCTCTTCCTCTTCCTATAAGGACTCTAATCCCATCACAGGGGCCCCACCCTTATGACCTCATCTAATCCTAATCACCTCCCAAAAGCCTCCCCCACTCCAAATACCATCAAACTGGGGGTAAAGGCTTCACCATATGAATTTTGGGGGAACACATTCAATCCATAACACTCTGCAAATCAAAAGAAACCATACATGAAATCCAATGGGAAAATACAGAAAGCATCTGAATAGGAAATTCGAAGAAGGGGAAGAAAGAATGAATGATGATATCTGAAGAGCTGCACAGCAGCACTCATAACCAGAGAAATGCAAGTTAAAACAACAAAGGGAAACCCTTGGTACTCTTTGGATTGTGAGCCAAATTAAGAAGCTGGTTAAAATCAACTGAGCATGTAAGCAAAGTGGATTGTTGGTGTACTGTTGGGAGTATAAGCTGGTGCAGGCAAGCTGAAGGGAAGCTTAGCTTTACTTAGGGAATGCCCATATATAAAACCTAGAATCTGATTTGTAATGTGGCTAAGTACTCCAAAGGACCACTCTCACACATCCACAAGGATTCTAAACAGAGATAGATATGGTAGCATATAGTTAGAAGCAAATAGGTGACTATCAGTAACAAAATGGATAAATAAAATGTTTTCTAAGCATGATCTATGGTAGTCTGAAGCACTGAATTAGACTTCTGTATAGCTCATAGATCTTAAAAACATTGTTGAAGAGATTAAATGGTCTAATATAACAAAGCTGATGAGTAGTGGAGTTGTGTCTAGAACTAGGATTATCCATCATAGCATCACTTGTAATACCAAAATGTTGCAAACAGCCCAAGTGAGTATCAACTGGAGTCAGTAAAAACAAACCATGGTGCATCCATTTAATGCACTATTATGTCTAAGAAACAAAAGGTCTCATTTATTCTTTTATTTTTATTTTTATTTTCTTATTTTGGTATCATTAATCTTCAATTACATGTGCAACATTATGGTTACTAAGCTCCCCACTTCATCTAGTCCCCCCCACATACCCCTTTACAGTCACTGTCCATCAGCATAGTGAGATGCTATAGAATCACTACTTGTCTTCTCTGAGTTGTACAGCCTTCCCTGTGACCCCCCTACATTATGTCTGCTAATTGTAATACCCTTTTTCCCCCTTGTGCCTCCCTTCTCACCCATCCTTCCCAGTCCCTATCCCTTTGGTAACTGTTAGTGCATTCTTGGGTTCTGTGAGTCTGCTGCTGTTTTGTTCCTTCAGTTTTTTTCTTTGGTCTTATACTCCATGTGTGAGTGAAATCATTTGATACTTGTCCTTTTCTGCCTGGCTTACTTCACTGAGAATAATACCCTCTAGCTCCATCCATGTTGTTGCAAATGGTAGGATTTGTTTCTACTTATGGCTGAATAATATTCCATTGTGTATATGTACCACATCTTCTTTATCCATTCATTTACTGGTGCACACTTAGGTTGCTTCCATTTCTTGGCTATTGTAAATAGTGCTGCGATAAACATAGGGGTGCATCTGTCTTTTTCAAACTGGACTCCTGCATTCTTAGGGTAAATTCCTAGCAGTGGGATTCCTGGGTCAAATGGTATTTCTATTTTGAGTTTTTCTGAGGAACCTCCATACTGCTTTCACAATGGTTGAACTAATTTGCATTCCCACCAGCAGTGCAGGAGGGTTCCCTTTTCTCCGCATCCTCGCCAACATTTGCTGTTGTTTGTGTTTTGGATGTTGGCCATCCTCACTGGTGTGAGGTGATATCTCATTGTGGTTTTAATTCACATTTCTCTATGATTAGCTATGTGGAGCATCTTTTCATGTGCCTCTTGGCCATCTGAATTTCTTCTGCGGAGAACTGTCTATTCATATCCTCTGCCTATTTTTTAATTGGATTATTTGCTTTTTGTTTGTTGAGGTGTGTGTTTTTTATATATTTTGGATGTCAACCCCTTATCGGATATGTCATATACAAATATATTCTCCCATACTGTAGGATGTCTTTTTGTTCTATTGATGGTGTCCTTTGGTACAGAAGCTTTTCAGCTTGATATAGTCCCACTTGTTCATTTTTGCTTTTGTTTCCCTTGTCCAGGGAGATATGTTCATGAAGAAGTTGCTCATGTTTATGTCCAAGAGATTTTTGCCTAAGTTTTTTTCTAAGAGTTTTATGGTTTCATGACTTACATTCAGGTCTTTGATCCATTTTGAATTTACTTTTGTGTGGCAGGTTAGACAATGATCCAGTTTCATTCTCTTACATGTAGCTGTCCAGTTTTGCCAACACCAGCTGTTGAGAGGCTGTCATTTCCCCATTGTATATCCATGGCTCCTTTATCGTATATTAATTGACCGTATATGTTTGGGTTAATGTCTGGATTTTCTATTCTGTTCCACTGGTCTGTGGGTCTGTTCTTGTGCCAATACCAAATTGTCTTGATTACTGGAGCTCTGTAGTAGAGCTTGAAGTCTGGGAGCATAATTCCCTGTTTTATTCTTCCTTCTCAGGATTGCTTTGGCTATTTGGGGTCTTTTGTGGTTCCATATGATTTTTAGAACGATTTGTTCCAGTTCATTGAAGAATGCTGTTGGTATTTTGATAGGGATTGCATTGAATCTTGTAGATTGCTTTAGGTAGTATAGCCATTTTGACACTATTTATTCTTCCTAGCCAAGAGCATGAGATGCATTTTCATTTGTTAGTGTCCTCTTTAATTTCTCTTAGGAGTGTCTTGTAGTTTTCAGGGTATAGGTCTTTCACTTCCTTCGTTAGGTTTATTCCTTGGTATTTTATTCTTTTTGATGCAATTGTGAATGGAATTGTTTTCCTGATTTCTCTTTCTGTTAGCTTATCGTTAGTGTATAGGAAAGCAACAGATTTCTGTGTATTAATTTTGTATCCTGCAACTTTGCTGAATTCAGATATTAGTTCCAGTAGTTTTGGAGTGGAGTTTTTAGGGTTCTTTATGTACAATATCATGTCATCTGCAAATAGTGATAATTTGACTTCTTCTTTACCAATCTGGATGCCTTGTATTTCTTTGTTTTGTCTGATTGCTGTGGCTAGGACCTGCAGTACCAAGTTGAATAACAGTGGGGAGATGGGCATCCCTGTCTTGTTCCCGATCTTAGATAAAAAGCTTTCAGCGTCTCACTGTTAAGTATGATGTTGGCTGTGGGTCTGTCATATATGGCCTTTATTATGTTGAGGTACTTCCCTCTATATCCATTTTGTTGAGAGTTTTAATCAGGAATGGATGCTGAATTTTGTCAAATGCTTTTTCAACATCTATGGAGATGATCATGTGGTTTTTGTTCTTCTTTCTGTTGATGTGGTGGATGATGTTGATGGATTTTCAAATGTTGTATCATTCTTGCATCCCTGAGATGAATCCCACTTGATCATGGTGTCTGATCCTCTTGATGTATTTTTGAATTTGGTTTGCTAATATTTTGTTGAGTATTTTTGCATCTATGTTCATCAGGGATATTGGTCGGTAATTTTCTTTTCTGGTGAGGTCTTAGCACGGTTTTGGTATTAGAGTGATGCTGGCTTCTTAGAATGAGTTTGGAAGTATTCCCTCCTCTTCTGTTTTTTGGAAAACTTTAAGGAGAATGGGTATTTTTTCTTCTCTATATGTCTGGTAAAATTCAGAGGTGAATCCACCTGGCCCGGGGGTTTTGTTCTTGGGTAGTTTTTTGATTACCAATTCAATTTTGTTGCTGGTTATTGGTCTGTTTAAGTTTTCTGTTTCTTACTTGGTCAGTCTTGGAAGGTTGTATTTTTCTAAGAAGTTGTCCATTTCTTCTTCATTTTCTAGCTTGTTAGCATATAGATTTCATAGTATTTTCTTATAATTCTTTGTATTTCTGTGGGGTCCATCGTGATTTTTCCTTTCTCATTTCTGATTCTGTTTATGTGTGTACATTCTCTTTTTCTCTTAATAAGTCTGGCTAGGGGTTTGTCTATTTTGTTTAGTTTTTTCAAAGAACCAGCTCGTGGTTTCATTGATTTTTTTCTATTGTTTTCTTCTCAATTTTATTTATTTCTTCTCTGATCTTTATTATGTCCCTCCTTCTGGTGACTTTGGGCCTCATTTGTTCTTCTTTTTCCAATTTCAATAATTGTGTCTTTTGACTATTCATTTGGGATTGTTCTTCCTTCTTTAAATAGGCCTGGATTGCAATATACTTTCCTCTTAGAACTGCCTTTGCTGCGTGCCACAGAAGTTGTGGCTTTGTGTTGGTGCTGTCATTTGTCTCCATATTTTGTTTGATCTCTGTTTTAATTTGGTCATTGATACATTGATTATTTAGGAGCATGTTGTTAAGTCTCCATGTATTTATGAGCCTTTTTGTTTTCTTTGTACAATTTATTTCTAGTTTTATACCCTTGTGATCTGAGAAGTTGTTGGTAAAATTTCAATACATTTTAATTTACTGAGGTTCTTTTTGTGGCCTAGTATGTGGTCTATTCTGGAAAATGTTCTATGTGCACTTGAGAAGAATGTGATCCTGCTGCTTTTGGGTGTAGAGTTCTGTAGATGTGTTAGGTCCATCTGTTTTAGTGTGTTTATTCAGTGCCTCTGTGTCTTTACTTATTCTCTGTCTGGTTGATCTGTCCTTTGGAGTGAGTGGTGTGTTGAAGGCTCCTAAAATGAATGCACTGCTTTCTATTTCCTCCTTTAATTCTGTTAGTATTTGTTTCACATATGTTGGTGCTCCTGTGTTGGGTGCATATATATTTATAATGGTTATATCCTCTTGTTGGACTGACCCCTTTATCATTATGCAATGTCCTTCTTTATCTCTTGCTACTTTCTTCGTTTTGAAGTCTATTTTGTCTGATACAAGTACTGCAACACCTGCTTTTTTCTCTTTGTTGTTTGCATGAAATATCTTTTTCCATCCCTTCACTTTTAGTCTCTGTATATCTTTGGGTTTGAGGTGAGTCTCTTGTAAACACCACATAGATGGGTCTTGCTTTTTTATCCATTCTATTAGTCTGTGTCTTTTGATTGGTGCATTCAGTCCATTTACATTTAGGGTGATTATCGATAGGTATGTACTTATTGCCATTGCTGGCTCTAGATTCGTGGTTACCAAAGGTTCAAGGGTAGCTTCTTTAGTGTCTAACAGTCTATCTTAATTCTCTTGTTAGCTGTTATAAACACAGTCTAATGATTCTTTATTTCTCTCCCTTCTTATTGTTCCTCCTCCATTCTTTATATGTTAGGTGTTTTATTCTGTACTCTTTTACGTTTCCTTTGACTGTTTTTGTGGATAGTTGATTTTACTTTTTGCCTTTAGTTAGTATTTGGATGTTCTGCTTTCTTTGCTATGATTTTATTTTCTCTGGTGACATCTTTTTAGCCTTAGGAGTGCTTCCATCTAGAGCAGTCCCTTTAAGATATCCTGTAAAGGTGGTGTGTGGGAGGCAAATTCCGTCAACTTTCGCTTGTCTGGAAATTATTTAATCCCTCCCCTCAAATTTAAATGATAATCGTGCTGGACACAGTATTCTTGGTTCAAGCCCCTTCTGTTTCATTACGTTAAATATATCATGACATTCTCTTCTGGCCTGTAAGGTTTCTGTTGAAAAGTCTGATAGCCTGATGGGTTTTCCTTTGTAGGTGATCTTTTTTCTCTCTCTCGCTGCCTTTAGTACTCTGTGCCTGTCTTTGATCTTTGCCATTTTAATTATTATGTGTCTTGGTGTTGTACTCCTTGGATCCCTTGTGTTGGGAGATCTGTGGGCTTCCATGGTCTGAGAAACTATTTCCTTCCCCAGCTTGGGGAAGTTTTCAGCAATTATTTCTTCAAAGACACTTTCTATCCCTTTTTCTCTCTCTTCTTCCTCTGGTACTCCTATAATGTGAATATTGTTCCGTTTGGATTGGTCACACAGTTCTCTTAATATTCGTTCATTCCTAGAGATCCTTTTATCTCTCTCTGCCTCCGCTTCTCTGTATTCTTGTTCTCTGATTTCTATTCCATTAACAGTCTCTTGCACCTCATCCAGTCTGCTCTTCAGCCCGTGAATTGACTGTCTCATTTCTGTAATATCTCTCCTCACTTCCTCCCTTAGCTCTTGCATATTTCTCTGTAGATCCATCAGCATGGTTATGACTTTTATTCTGAATTCTTTTTCAGGAAGATTGTGTAAGTCTATCCCAGCAGACCATCTCTCTGGGGTTGTCTGTGTGATCCTTGTCTGTACCATATTCCTCTGTCTTTTCCTGGCGATAGAGGTGGTCGCTGGCAGGTGCCACGTGTGTCAGCTGGGAGAACAAAGTCCCTGTTTGCTGTTCTCCTTGCCATTCTCTGGAGCCTGAGCTGGGTGCCTGGACACCGGGAGGCATTCTCTGGGATAATCCCCTGTGCTGCCTGTGTGCGGGGCTGCCTCAGCCTAGCCTATGGCACCGTGGGGGTTTACAGTCATGCTGCCAGGTGCATTCTGCCCCCCTTGATGCCTTCCAGACCTTGTTCTGGCATCTCTGGCCCTTCCCATTTAGCTGCTCGCTCACTGGGAGGAGAATCTGTGTGATTGCTGTGGGCGGGGCCGCTCTCCTGCTGTTCCCCAGCTGTGGCCGATCCGCCAGACCTGACTTGCTGCGGAGAATGAATGGCAGACTGCTTATCCCCGTGAGAGGTCCGGGCAGCCGGTTAGGGGGTCTGAAATTCCTCCAGATTATCAGCCTGCTGGGCTGACTGCGCTGGGATGATTTTGTTCCGCTGTTGGGTCCTTGTCTCTTTAAGACTTTTAAAAAAGCGCCTGCTTTTCTTTTGTTCCGGGGAGCCAGCTGAGGGGACCCGCTTGTAGTCTCCGTCTCGGATCCTGCCCTTCTGTTTCTCTAGTCTCCCATACACCACACGATATGTGTCAGTGCTCCCGGTGCAGATCACCAGGGCTGGTTATTTAGCCGGCCTGTGCTTCCACTCCCTCCCCACTCTGATTCTTTTCCTCCCGCCGGTGCGCTGGGGTGGAGGAGTGCTCGGGTCCTGCCGGGTCGCGGCTTTGTATCTTACCCGCTTCGTGAGGCGCTGAGTTCTCGCAGATGTAGCTGTAGCCTGGCTGTTGTACTGTATCTTCTGGTCTCTCTTTTAGGAATAGTTGTGTTTGTTGTATTTTCACAAACATATATAGTTTTGGGAGATTTCCGCCACCCTGCTCACATTGTCGTCTTCCCAGAATTCTCAAAAGGTCTCATTTTTATGCTGGACTGTAAAGTCTTGCTCTTTATAGAATGTGTGGAAAAAAGATGGTAGGAACTGCCCTAGGCATGGATCTAGGCCTGAGTCAGGACTGGCCATGGCATGCCACACTCTCACTGCTGTGGTTCTAAAGATAGGACTCAGACTAGGTCAAGCCTGAGGCATCCTACGATCAAAGCTCCTGGAGGAACAAGGCTCTACTGTAGGGACGAGTGAAAAGACACAGCTGGGTAGTGATCAGATAAAAACCAACAAGCTTTGGAGCTCCAACCCTGCAAAGGCCCCTTCCAAACTTTGCTCCTCTACCTCCATCTCCACTTCTCACTGCTCAGCCTAACAAACAACAAACATGTAGATTCTAAAATGTTTGTGGTTCTTTCAAATATTAAGAATCTTTTCTCCATTCTGCAACTCATCCACCTCAACTACAGAAATTTAAGAATAATAACTTTAAGTATAAATTATTTTTTTCAGGAAATAAACTGCAGGATTAAAATAACTCAGAAAAGTCAGTGCATTGCAGAGCAATGGCAGGAAGGAAACTTCCAAGCCCATCTCCTGTGGAAGCGGGGTGTTTGTATAAGGGAAAGAGTTAGCAGCTTGGGAACTGGCCAGTGTGGGGAGGGGTGTGAGTGAGCAGGGCGATTGCTTATCAGATGTGTTCAGAGGGAAAAACAGATGTGTCAGATGTGTGTTGAAAGAAGAAGCTTTAACAGTTTGCAGAGACATAACTTGGGTTCTTGTTCCTGCATAACAGAAGTGCAGTGGCCACAGGTCCAAGGAGAACCCGGCCAACAATAATTCCATGATGTGGATGGTGGAGTGGGAAGAAGGCTGCAGAAGGGAAGGACAGGTGAGGGCCCTGACCACCAGGCCTCAGCCCTGCCCCTGATGAAGGTGCCCAGACAGGGCTCCTGCTTCCCTAAGAAGAGCTCTGGGTGAGGGGCTTAAGGAGTCCTCATGCTGCACAGGGTACATGTATTTCTGCCCCTTTCCAGAAGGTACCACCACAGCTGCCTACTTCTGGAAGGCTCAATCCCTCAAAGGCCTGGTCTCTACAAACTCTATGTCCTGGGTCTGATCTGCTTTCTCCCAGGTCAGGATGATTTCCACTGGGTAGAAATCCTAGGCCCAGCCCTTGGTCAGAGAAGGGGTGACAGGGGTGCCTTTGGGACTCTGAGGGAATTTAGGAACATTCATTTCCTTTCACAGGCCATTCAACAGGGCTCACTTGAGCATGCTGAGAATGGACAGAATCTTAAGGGGCAAAGGGGGAGAAACCTAGAACCTGCTTCTACTCTAAGAGTCTAAGGGGAATATTTTCCTGTTTCAAAGCAGAGTGAAACAGGACATGGTTGGAGGCACAGGAGTCGTGATGAGGTAGTGGCAGGGTCAGACTGAGCAGGACAGGGGAGAATAAGCCCACAAAGGGAGTCAAGTTGGAGGCAGAGGATAAGGTCTGAGAGAGAAATTCATTCCCAAGGAAGTAGCTGCCTTATCATCAAAGTTAAACACTTTTTTGCATCAAGGGACATGATCAAGAAAGTGAAAAGAACCCACAGAATGTGAGAAAATATTTGCAAATCATGCATCTGATAAGGACCTAGTATCCAGAATATATAAAGAATTCTTACAACTCAAAATATAAAGACAATACCTAATTTTATTAAATGGGCACAGGTCTTAAATTAATTTTTCCAAAGAAAATACAGAAATGGCCAAAAAACACATGAAAAAATACTCAACATCATTAGTTAACAGAGAAATGCCAATCAAAATCACAATGAGATAGTGCTTCACACCCACTAAGACGGTTATAGTGGACACACAGAATAGCAAGTGCAATTGCTGGTGGCAATATAGAATGGTGCAGCAGCTGTGGAAGACAGTTTGGTGGTTCCCCCCCAAATTAGACAGAACTAGTATTTGATCCAGCAATTCCACTTCAATGTTTATACCCCAAATAATTGAAAACAGGTGTTCAACCCGAACCTTGCACACAAATGTTCACAGCAGCACTATTCACAATAGCCAAAAGGGGGAAGCAACCCGGGTGTCCACTGATGAGTGCATGAACAAAATGTGTATATCCATACAATGGGATATTAGCCATAAAAAGGGATGAGCTACTTACACATGCTACAACTTTGATGAACCTTGAAAATATTATGCTAAGTGAAAGCCAAATACAATGGGCCACGTATTGTATGATTACATTTATGTCAAATTCCCAGAATAGGCAAATCATAGGAACAGAAAGCTGATTATAGGGGCTGAGGGTAGGAAGGAGTCCGGAGTGCTGTTTAATGGATATAGGTTTCTGTTTGGGGTGATAGAAAGTTCTGGAACTAGACAGTGGTGATGGTTGTGCAATGTTGTGAATGTATTTAATGCCATTGAATTGTACACTTTAAAATGACATAAATGGTAATTTTATGTTAAATTTATTTTACCACAATTAAAAAAAGGTAACCATTGGAAGGAGCTGAGTGAGGGATGATGGGACGTTTCTGTACTCTCTTTGCAGTTTTCAGTGAATCATTAATTATTTCAAAATTGTTTTGAAAATGTATTAATCCCTGATGAGGCACAGGTGCCATCCAACATCATAGTCCTTCCATCCCTACCTGTTATCTCAGTGCTGCAATCAAATGGGTTCAGCAGGTTTTTAGGGTCTTTCAAATCATAAGACTCTTTTCCCCATTCAGTATGTCTCCCACCCTAATCTTGGAGCAAGGAAATAAGGAAACTAATCTGAACTGTAAATTATTTTTCAGTAAATAATCTACAAGATAAAAAATAATCATGGCACTGAATACAATGAGTAAGGACTGGAAGGGAGACTCTTGGGTCCTTCCCTGGGAAAAGAATATTAGTGGTAGGGCACAGGGCAGGGTGGAGAGGGTGTGTGGGCAGGCAGGATCCAGCCATCTCCCTGCACTTGGGTATGATACTAATGGGGATGCCAATGTGAGTGAGGCCAGTAGGAAGTAGGGACAATAGGGTCACAGAAACAAAGTAGAGCAGTGATCACTTCCTATATCATGAAGCCCACCTTAAAAAACCTCTTAAGCTCTGGAAGAAAACATTAATGAATAAACTGTGGTCTGTCACTCTAAATGTTGACACCTGAGCATTCTGGACATCCTGTCACCCCCCCCCCCACCTATCCAAAGGCAGACTCCCCTGAGCTCAGTCATGTAGCGCCTGTTCCAGCACTCCTTCAGCTCCTCTTGGTCCTCTCTTCAGAGGCTGGCGATACACAGCAGAGCCTTGGGTACCGCTGCAGGCCATGGCTCACACCTCACAGAGGAGAGCAGAAGCACAGTTGTGTGAGGTTCCCCTCTGGACTCCTGTCTCCCTCATCCTAAGGCTTCTCTCTGGCCCTCCTACCTACCTACTCTGTTTCAGTAAAAAGTTCCAGCCTTTACCTCCCATGAGGAGGAAACATTCTGTGAGATGCCACAGTCAATACCCTCAAGGGACAGGCTACCTGGGGCTGAGGTAAAGTTTCCAGAACTATCACCCCAGACCAAGGCAGGATCAGGAAGCAGTATGGGAAAGAGGAGTGCTGGGGCTTGACAACTGCTCTCTGGAGGTCGACCCTGCAGCAGAGACCTGCCCCTCGAAACTGTAGCTTTTGGGTGGGAGTGCACTAACCATGATTTCTAGTTTTGAATCTGAAGTTTTGACCTTGGTGCCTTGCTGATTAGGGAGGGACTCCCTAGCTTAGGCTACCAGGAGCACACCTTTGATATGCACACTTGCCAACTCAGATTCCATAGCCCCTCCCACACCTGCTGTATTTCCTTATGCTAGTGAGACACTAACCCTCAGCCCTAATTGGCCTAAGGCCAGGAATCAGAAACTAGGGACTACATCCTGGAACTCACTAGAATTATTCAAATTAGCGATCCCAGACCTGGTCAGCCCACTTGCCCTGCCTCACCTGTTCCTGTCCACAAAACCAAACCAAACCAAACCAAAAACCCACAATAAAGGCTTCCCACTGCTCCCCTTGCACTCTCTTTATCTGTTCTGTCCTGTGGCCCTGCATGGTGTGGTGCGCCCCCACCCCAATCCCCCTCTTGGGAACTGTGTATAAAACTATCTTTTCAATGGCAATCATCTTGTGGCCTCACCATAACTGAAAGAAACAAAAATCCTGGGTAACTTTTTAAAATGGAGAGCACCCAGTTCTGAGTGCCTGAACTCTTCTCCTGTGTCTTCATCTATGCTGGCCAGTTAACCTGCTGTCCTCATCCAATATTTAAGCTTGTGAGGCATCTACACACACACATGCTCACCTATTTTTCTCACTTGTTCACATGGTTATGCTAATATTTAATTTCTTATGATAAATTTGTAAAGACCAAGGACAAAATTCATAGCAGGATGACTTTGTGTTACAACTGGGGATGTGGTTTTCAGGTACCCTTGGTGCCTTCTCAGGTACAGCCACAGACCTCAAGAAATCTCAAGAGGTAGCAGAAGAAATCTGGGTTCAAACGGATGACCATGGCCCATAAATGCCATGGAGTGGCCTGCTCTGCTGCAGCAGCAGTCTGACCCCAGAAAGTTCTGGGATGCAGGGTGTGTTCACTGGGCAGCAGCCTTCCAGCTCTGCCTCTAACCTAAATTTTTCAGTCTATCTAGGCTAAAAAAGAAAAAATGAAAAAGAAAGAAAGAAGACACAAATTGTTAATATTGGAAACAGGGGTCATCACTGCTGATCTCATGTACATTAATAGGGTAATAAAGGAATATTATGAACAACTCTACACTTAGACAATAACTTGGATGAAATGCACAAATTCCTTGAAAGACACAAATTCATACAAGGAAAAATAGATAATCTAAATAGGCCTATGTATCTTAAAGATAATGAATTAATAATTATTTACGTTCCAAAAAAGAAAGCAGAAGGCTCAGGTGGTTTCATTGGTGATAGTACCAAATATTTAAGGAATAGATGATACCAATTCTTTATAATCTTTTTCAGAAAATGAAAGGTGAGGGAGTACTTGCTAACTCATTCTCTTGAGGCCTGCATTACCCTAATATCAAAACATTATAAGAAAGGAAAACTATAGACCAATATCTCTCATGAACATGGATGCAAAAATCCTTAACAATATACTAGCACGTCAAACCAACAGTGTATAAAAGAATTATTATGCCACAATCAAGTGGTATGCATTCCAGGTGTGCAAGGCTGATTTGACACTTGAAAATCAATGACTGAATCCAACTGCATCAACAGGCTCAACAAGAAAAATCACAAGATTATATCAATAGATGCAGAAAAAGAATTTGTCAAAATCCAGCACCCATTCATGATAAAAAAATAAAACACTCATCAAAATTAGAAATAGAGGGGAATGTCCTCAAATTGATAAAAAAAAACCTACCAAAAACCCTACAGTTAACATTATATTTAATGATGAGAAACTGGATGCTTTTCCCATAAGACTGGAAAAAAGACAAGTGTGTTCCCTCTCTCTACACATATTCAACATTGCACTAGAATTCTTGGCTAATAAAAGAAGACAAGAAAAGGAAACAAAATGTATACAGATTGGGAAGGAAGAAATAAAACTGTCTTTGTTTATAGATGACATGATTGCCTATGTGGACTATCTCAAAGAATCAAACAAACAAACAAAAAACCCTAACAAAAAACTGGAACCAAAACAAAAACTCCTGAAAGTACTAGGCAATTATAGCAAGATCTTAGGACACAAGGTTAATATACAAAAGTTATTAGTTGCTTTCTTCTATACCAGGAATGAACAATTGGAATTTGAAATTAAAACCACAGTATCACTTACATTAGTACCAAAAATAATGAAATAGTTATACATCAACAAAATATGAACAAGATCTATATGAGGAAAACTACAAAACTCTGGTGAAAGAAATCAAAGATCTAAATAAACAGAGATATTCCATGTTCATGGATAGGAAGGCTCAACATGGTTAATATGTCAGTTCTTCCCAACCTAATCTATAAATTCAACACAAAGTCAATCAAAATCCAAGCGTTATTTTGTGAATATCAACACACTAATTCTAGTTTGTATGGAAATATAAAAGTCTTAGCCAGTGCAATAATGAAGAAGAAAAGCAAAACTGGAGCACTGACACTACCTAACTTCAAGACTTACTAAAAGCTACAGTAGTCAAGATGGTGTGGTATTGGCAAATGAATAGACAAATAGATTAATAACACAGAATAGCAAGCCCAGAAATAGACCCACAGAAGCCAGGTGATTTTTGACAGAGGAGCAAAGGCAATTCAAAGAAGAAAGGATAGTCTTTTCAACAACTGGTACTGAAAATATTGAACATCTATATGCAAAAAAAAAAAAATCTAGACACAGACTTACATCTTTCACAAAAATTAACTCAAAATGGCATAGACCCTAAGTGTAAGACATAGAAGCATAAAACTAGAATAGGAGAAAATCTAGGTGATCTTGGGTTTGATGACTACTTTTTAGACACACCAAAAGCACAATCCTTGAAAGAAAAATCAGTAAGTTGGATTTCATTAAAATAAAATCTTCTGCTCAAAAGTTGCTAAGAATTGAAAATATTGCTGAGATACTTAAGGACAGACACACACTGGGAGACAATATTTGGAAAACACATAAAGGACTTGTATCTAAAATATACAAAGACTTAAAACTCAACAATAAGAAAACAAATAACCCAACTAAAAATTGGCAGACGATCTGGATAACTCACCAAAGAAGATACACAGATGTCAAGTAAGCATATAAAAAGATGCTGAAAATCATATATCATTAGGAAAATGCAAATGAGATGACCACTACACACCAATTAGAATGGCTAAAGTTCAAAACACTGACAATACCAAATGCTGACAAGGATGTGGAAAAACAGAAACTCTCATTCATTGCTGGTGAGAATGCAAAATGGTACAGCCACTGTGGAAGACAAAGCTAAACATAGTCTTACCATATAATTCAGCCATTGTGTTCCTAGGCATTTACTCAAATGAGTTGAACACTATGTCCACACAAAACCTGCACATGAATGTTCATAGCAGCTTTATTCATCATAGTCCCAAACTGGAAGCAACCAAGATCTCCTTCAGTAAGTGAATGTTTAAACAAATGTGGTACAAAATGCAAAGTAATATTTTTCAGTGATGAAAAGAAATGAGCTATCAAGCCATGGAAAGACATGGAGGAACCTTAACTATATATTGCTAAGTGAAACAAGCCATCTGAAAAGGCTGCATACTGCATGATTCCAACCATATGACATTCTGGAAAAGGGCAAATTACAGAGAGAGTAAAAGAAGAGTTCAGTGGTTGCCAGTGGTTTGGGTGGGAGGCGGGTGGGAATGAGTAGGTAAAGTGCACATTGTTTTTAGGGCAGTGTAACTCCTGTATGATACTGTAATGGTGGGTACCTAACATTATGTTTTTGTCAAAACCCATGAAATGGCAACACAAAAAGTAAGCCTTAATGTAAACTATGGACTTTATCAATATTGGTTTGTTAATTGTAATAAATGTAGCACCCTAATGCAAGATGTTGATGATACAGAACTGTGTGAATGAGATGGGGGTAAATATGGAAACACACTGTACTCTCTACTCAATTTTTCTGTAAATCTAAAATTGTTTTACAAAATTAAAGTCTGTTAAAAATATATAAAAGGTACAGAAAAACTGTTAGTAAACTACAAAACCTCAAGGAATATTGTTCTCATAAATTTGTCCTGAGAAATTAATTAGAGAATGAACTTCAGAAAACAGAATGACTAGAGAGATATCAACATAAAGACTGGCAGTAAAATTTAAATATTGACTTAATAATGAAGGAGGGTAATAGGAAAAATATGCAATAATAACTATGCTTTGATAATGCAGATGCTGTAGAGCTATTTTTTAAATGGAAGTGGAGAGATCACGTGCAAAGTTTTTTTTACTGTTTGCAGTAATCGTAAAGTTGGTGATAATTTTAGTAATTTTTGGTGGGATACATCACCACATAATGGGGGACACAGCAAGTATTTATGAGATCTTCTAAGTTATCTAATTACCTACTTTATTAGCTCTCATTCCTTAAGAACCAGGATTCTTGGTGTGGAAGAAAGGACATATACATGTAATGCAGAAGAGGTAAAATAAGAACCCTGTATTCTTAAATTTGAATTCATGAATAGAAATGTAAATTTATGAGATATATTATTTCTTAAATTGGCAATATTCATATGAACTTGTGATATCCCCAGCTTACTGTAAATGCCTACAAACAATAACAAATCCATAACAGTGTGCATCCTTAGCGCTCAACTGTGGTTTCAAAATACCATTTCTCATGAAAAGAAGCCAGGACTTCTTGAAGTTAACAGCAGATTTCCAGTTTGGGGTGGTGGGTAAGGACAGGATGAATCTGGAACATCTTGTCATACTACCTGTCAAGGATGCTATTGGACATTGCCAGTATCAAAAAGACCCAGAAGCCAAATTGAAGAGGTTCTCAATGCCAGAGATGGAGCAATTTTAGCTTCAATAAGGACTACAAATGAAATGGATCGAAACTTATCAAGCAGGTTGAAGTCCATGAGTTCACAGTAATATGTAGAAAAAAATTTATTGGTTACTTTTGGAAGATGAAAAGAAACCAATTAATTATCTTAAGATTGAGCAAATTAAGGGAAAGAACCAAGTATTTATCTTGTCTTTCCTACTAGAACAATGCCACAAGATAAGGAAATAGTAGCAAGGGAAAGCATCTCTTTAAAAAAGAATTCAAGTTGTGAAGTGTAATGAGAATTTTAGAATATGAACGTTTTGTAACCTCTGATGAAATAGTGGATCTGGATATTGGACATCAACAGCTGCTGACATGACAAAATGAGAGAAAGCCAGATATTATGTGATTCCTTAAGAAAGAACACAAAACCACCTATAGTCTTGTCAAGGCAGTGGAACCTGAGTCTAATCAAGCTTCTGGGTCCAGCTCCCAATTTTGAGGAAATACAGAAGATGAAGAAATATGTTGAATTTCACAATATTTCAAAATAAAAATTTAGTGAAAAGAGTAGCATTGTTTTACATTTTTGCAAATCTCTTTAAATATGTCTAGCTGAATAGCAGACAGATTTTCATGTCTGTTGTATTCAATTTGTTGCAATATGGTGTTTCAACTATATGAGGAAAAATCTAGCCTCATTAAATATGTCATTTAATAAGGGAGTTTTTTTATAGCTTCCCCAAATAATTATAGTCATTCTTGACTCTTTACCACAACTCAACAAGCAACAACTTCTTAAAGGTTAACTGGAATGTGGAATCTGAAATACTATTGATGAATTTTACCACTGTTATGTTAAAATTGAGATCCTGTGAAGAGGGTGGTAAGCTCGGGAGAGGCACAGCTTGCACACTCTGCCCTCCTTCGGCCTGGGAAGCTGCTGCCTCAGAGGCTCATGAGGGACAGAGAAGCAGGGCCAGGTGACCAAGAGCTCTGCCACCCTGGCCACAGGTGATGGAATGGCACAGTATTTTAACTTTAATTCTGCCAACATCTTTATCAAGATGTCATTTTTGTCTTTTATGAAATTTTTGTCTCTGTAAAAGGTAGGATTACATTTCTTTCCTGATTCAGGTGGTGCAGTATATTAATATTTATCAAGATACTCATGGCACTGGGGCTTTGAATTGATAAATATTCATTATATGTGGAAAAGCATGATACATATGTCTCAACCACTTAAATATGTATGCTTAGTTGTTTATATGTATATATACACACAAGGACTAGGACCAGCCAAACTGTAAACTACATGTGATTATGGCTGATTTGTGTGCTCTTTGCTTTTTGTGTTTTCTGTTTCCAATAGTGCACATACTAACTTTTAAACACTGAGGAAAATGTTATTAAAAATTCACTAGTCTATTTTGCATTTCGAGTGGATCTTTTGTCTGTGTATAAATTGTAATATCAAGCATTGGTCATCTGAAAATATTGGTTCACAGTGTTATGCAGATCTTCCAAATGTTGACACATTTCATATAATATAAAAAATTACATTCATTAAAAATCACTGCTAAGCTCGTCAGAAAAATCTTTAAGTATTGGGAAACTGTTGAGCTCACAGTGGCAATGTGGTAAGCAGAACAATGTCCCCCAGAGATGTCCACACCCTAAGTCCTGGAAGCTGTGAATATGCTACTTTATATGGCAAAAGGAACTTTGCATTGTAATTAAAGTAAGGATTAGGGAGATGATCCTAGATTGTCTGGGTGGCCCAATGTACTCACAAGTGTCCATATAAGAGAGAGAAAGAGACATATTTTGAGAGAGAGAGAGAGATCGAGATGGATTGATTTGAAGATGCTAGGCTGCTGGCTTTGAAAATGGAGGAAGGGTCTCAAGCCAGGGATTGCAGGTGGCCTTTAGAACCTAGAAAAGGCAAGGAAATGGATTTTCACCAGAGCCTCCAGAAGGAATGCAGCCCTGCTGATACCTCGATTTAAGTTCATGAGACACATCTCAGCATTCTGACCTCTAGAACTGTAAGATAATAAGTTTGTATTGTTTCAAGCTACTAAGTTTGTGGTAACTGATTACAGCAGCAATGGAAATACAGGTGGTCACAAGTTTTCCAAATCATAATTTTCTTGTAAAAGCTTGAATTTTATCATTGGCAACAAATACTGTTGGTTGTTTTCTCTGAAGAGTCAGGCTCACTTTGTTCAGTTTTTATTAAAAGTCTGTCCAAAATCCAGCCAGAATAATCATAGATTATGGTTAATGTCAGTCACTGTTCCAAGTAAAGAGTGTTCTGTGAAAAAAGCAACTAGTTCAGCTTTCAAGTCAGACAGTCACGCACGTGTTTTCTGGGAGACAATACTTACCCCACATTGCACTTTGGCATGTAGCACAAGTGCTTTAGGCGTACTTGCAAATGTGTCACACACTGTTAAAATGCTCAGTAGAAGAGGTGTAATAAAATACAGAATTTTTACTTCTTTACTGGGGACATTCTTAAATGGAATTGTCCCCCATTCCCTAACCCTTGTATGCTAGTAAGGGATACGTATTGATGCCACCTTCTTGATTCATTTTAAGACACCAGCAGTTTACCCACCATTGCTTTTGCATCATCAGTGCAAATGTCAACATAGGGAAAATAGCAAAATAAGTCAGTATTGTGATCAAAGTAAGACTTGGGGAACCCTAGCAGTTGGGGGACCTCAAGAAATTGCTGGCTTAGGATTTATACATGCTTTGTAGCTGGCCAGCATGTGGGGGAATTTCCCATATTACAAGTCCTATCCCTTCCTTCCTCCAACAGAAGCCACAACTTAACTTTTCAAACCTTTGCTGACACTAGAGCATAGACATGACCTCAGGTCTGCCAATCAGTCACACCCATGCTACACTTAAGATTTGGGAGACAGCATGTGAGGAAGTAGGTGTCTGCTGGAATCCTTTGGCAAAGGAGTCAGCAGAGGTGCCAGCTTCTCATGGGCACTGATGTGGACCTGCAGGCCCCCTGTGCCCAGCACTGGCAGGGTGGCCTCTGTGTCTGGGCCTGGTAGTGATAGCCGTGAGGTACTCTTTGGACACTTCCACAGTGTGGTCTGGGCATTAGTCGTGTGGCTTTCACTCCCAATACTTTGGTCATCCCTGGGCTTCTCAGAGGTACCTGATGTTGCATATACACTATTTTCCATTTAAAATCCCTATTTTGAACTTTGATTTTTAACTGTAGAGCCTGGTATTACCCATGCCTATGGATCATGCTGGGCAGGGGATTTTGATGCTCTGATCTCATGGGCCTGGATCACTTGCCCACTTCCAGAATCAAGCTTGGAGTTAGCCCATGCAAAGCACAATGATTATGAGTGAGGGAGAAGAAAAAGAAGTATTTCCAAAAGGTGGAATCATGGATGACAAGGAGAGGAAAAGAATAAATTTTACTGCAGGGTAATTACTCTAAAACCAGATTAAAAAAAAAGCCCTTAACACTGGATTATGCTGTCTTCTTTTCAAGAAAGTTTTCTTCTGGCAGATAGTTACTTTCCTGGCACTCACCTTGACTCTGCTGAACCTAGGTTTTTTAAATTAATTAATTAATTAATTAATTAATTAATTAATTAATTAGTTAATTAATTATATTAAGGTATCATTCATGTATACTTATGAAGGTTTCACATGAGCAACATGGGGTCCCTCCCCCACTAGAGTAAGGTTTTTAGCTCTTACTCTAGAGCCTGGTCCTCACTCAGAGTGGAGCCTCTCTGGTGTCTCAGCTAAAGGACCTTACTTAGCTGGGCTGGAGCCCTGGGGTCTCCCCCAGTGTGGCCCCTGGCGACTGGTAATCTGTCCTATAGCAGTACTTTCTGCATGTATAGCCCAGAGCCTGGCCTGGGGGTCTAGGGAAACAATACAGTCTTCTGCCACCCCACACCTGCCTTGCTGTTCTTATTGTGCCCTGAAGGTCCAGCCCCTCCAGCAGCTCTGAATTCTGGCCTCTGCCTGACCAGCTTGGCGGAACTGGCATGCTCTGTTCCTCCACAGGCAGGAGGCCAGCCAAAGGCAGAGGCCCAGGGCGGAAGTGGGGCTTACCTCAAAGGATTGCCATCCATGGCTGCCTGCTGTCCAAATTCTAGAAACAACTGCCTAGAACAGATCCTTCATTCACTGCCCTCAGAAAGAACCAACACTGCTGGCATCTTGATTTTGGACTTCTTGCCTCCAGAACTATGAGATAATACATTACTGTTGTTCGAACTGTCCAGTTTATGGTACATTGTTGTGGCAGCTCTAGCAATGAAGACAATGCTTAATTCTTAATTTCCTTGTAAACCAGAATAGCATGCCCAAATCTAGTTTATTAATTTGTGACATGGACAGAGGCCTGAGCTGAATCTTCTGCCAGGGCTCCATCTTCCTGGAGAGGGAAGTGGCCACACAGTAGGGCCACTCAGTAGAACAAATCACAGATAAGATATCCTGATTAATATACAACAGAACATTATTTAGCTATAAAAAAAATGAGGGAACCCTACCATTTGCAGCAACATGGATGGAATTTGAAGGCATTATAAGTGAAATAAGTCAACAAAGACAAATATTTGTGGAATCTTAAAAAAGGCAAAAAAAAAACAACCCACCACAGCCATAGAAAAAAGATCAGATTTGTAACTTTTCTGAGTCTTCAGTTATCTTTATAATGAGAGGATATTGCTAAGAACCCTTTTAGCATTAGCATTACAGAGAGAAAAGTTTTTAAGTTCATAGAAGTTATGGGATGTCTCTCCACTCTAAATTACCTTACAGAATACTTTTCAGAAACCCTGGAATGACTGGATTGAATTTAAAACCCATCTTTCACCCTGGACTGAGTTGAATGGTGTTCCTCCAGAATTCATGTCCACCTGGAACATGCAAATGTGACCTTATTTGGAAGTAGGGTCTTTGCAGACATAATGGTTAAGATGAAGTCATATCGGATTACAGTCAGCCTTACTTGAATGACAAGTTATCTTTAAGAGGGAAATTTGGGCAGAGACAGAGACACACATCAAGAATGCCATCTGACGACAGACAAAAGAAATTGGAATGATGTGTCTACAAGCCAAGAATTGCTGACAATGACCAGAAGCTAGGAAAAGGCAAGGAAGGATCCTTCCCTAAAGCCTTCAGAGAAAGCCTGGCCAGGCTTATGGCTTGATTGCTAGCTTCCAGAACTGGAGAATAAATTTATTTATTTTTTAAACCACCATTTTGTGGTACTTTGTTATGGCAGCCTAGGAAACTAGCACACATCTCCTTTCCCCACACCAGGGCTGGAGATACACTGGACTCTACATTCTCATCAAGTAGTGATTCATAAAATATCCATTTTCAGAGGATATTTTCAAACTACAGACCAACACCTTGTTCTGAGTATTATAGCATTCAGGAGACCCTTTAAACTTTAGTTTTGTGGAATTGTTTTTTTCCCACACAATCCCTAGTTCATCAGGAAATCTATGGGCTCCACCTTCAAATTATATCTAAAACTTGAACACTTCTTTCCATCTTTACAGCTAACATCCTGGTCCGAGCCACTGTCATCTCTCATCTGGGTGACTGCAGCAGCCTTCTGTTTTCCCTTCTTCCAGTCTTGCTCTCCTGGTCTACTGTTCAAAGAACAGAGTGATCATTTAAAAATGTCAAGCCAGATAACATCATTCCTTGATAAAAATTTCCAGTGGCAACAAACAAGTCAAGTTCCTCATGGCGGCCTGAGGATCCTTGGTCCCCAGTATCTCTCCGGCCACATTTCCCACTCTCCACCTCATTTGCTCTGTCCTACTCCCACCTGCCTCCTTTCTGATCCTTGACAGTTTGGGCAGGCTCCTACTTCAGGATCCTTTGTAGAAGGCCCTACTCCCTCCCACCCCCAATGAATCTACCTAGTTAGATCATTACCTCCTTCAAGTCTTTTTTTTTCAAATGTCACTCTTAGTCTGGGTTCCTCCAAAGCAAACCCAGAGACAAAGACGTGTGCAGGTAGCTCACCAGGAAGATCATCCTAGGAATTCTGGTGAGGGAGTGGGTAGTGAAATGGGACGTGGCAAGTATAGAAAGGGTATGCCTGAGTACTGGTGTTAGCAGAGCTCAACCCTGCAGGAGGCCCTGAGACTATGTAGACTGTTTCTCTACCAACTCTCATCCCACATTGTTTGGGGTCGCTCCCAGGGGCATTACTCCCTGGCAGTTTTGGCCTCTCCTGCACAGCTTCTGCTTCCAAGCAATACACTGCCGGGAGAGGTCATGGAAAAGATGTGATTGGCAGTTGACCCGTAAACTAGACCCTGGCATTCAGAGGCTCCTCATGCCCAACTCTGTCCTTGAGATAATGATGTGTTGTTGAGACAATCTGGACTGTGTACATGACGGAACCTCTATATAAGCTTGGGAGTTAAAGCCTCTATATAAACTTGAGGGATTTGGTGGGCAGATGCAGAGATCTACTCGTCTTGTGGCACCCAAGACAAGCGTCATTTGTAAACTCCCTTGTTAAACCCACCACCTACCAACTGGAGTGGCCTCTTTCTTCAGTCTCTCCCGGCCCTCTGTGTAAGGAGTCTGGTTTCAGGTAACACCCACAGGTTGTTTCTAACCAACATACCCTGGGGCAGAGAGACAGAAGCTGGTGTCCTGTAAGGGAACTAACGTTAGGAAGTAATGTTCCCTGTGATTGTCTGAGGGGATACAGACCAGGCACCTTCAGAGTCTGTTGCAGTAACCTTCTCAGTACTTCCTGCATAGACCACTCTGTTTAAAAACTGGAACTTGTACTCCACAGCTTCCTTACCCTCCTGGTTTTTTCTTTTGCATGTATTCCTTTATAATATATAATTTACTTATCATACATTGTTTTTTGCTAGTGTTTCCTCCAACTATTTTGTTCACTGATGTACATCTTAAATTTTGAGCAATTCCCTGCCACACAGCAGGCCCTAAAAAAACATTTATTGAGTGGATGCATGAAAGAGTTTGAAAGAAACTCTGCTTTTTTGACTTCTAGTGAGAAAACCAGGGTAACTTCATTTGTTAGTCTCTGGAGTTTGAAGAACCTTTAGGAAAAGATCATGGTCAAACTGCCTCATTTTACAAGTATGTATTGTGGGAACAACACAGATTCCTTGACATCCAGGACCTGCCTTTTCTAATATATTTTGCTACTTGTTATTTTTCTGTGTTATTACGATGAATACTTACACTCTATTAAAATGCCCTGTAAGACCCAATTTTCAAGGTGCCTCCACATATCTTACCTTATTTGGTAGTTACAGCAACAATGTGATGTAGACAAACCTAGCATTACTATTTATTGTCCCCTTTGTTGAGAATCTAAGGAATTTTCTAACTCTCTTCTGAATTCACAATAGTCTCTCAATCCTTACCTCTCTTCCCAACAATACTACTCATTTTTGCCGGTTTTAAAAAGTGCTAATGTACCTAAGATTCAGGGAATGATTAGGTCTTGGTTTCTGTGGCTATTGGAAGATCTTGTTTCCCTGATTCAATTGTGATGACCTCTTTTTTCTCTGTCCTGTTTAATTTTATTTAAGGAGACCTAACAGGGCACAGCTTTTGAATTACCAAATTGCTTAGAAACATTAAAGAAAGCTGACTATTACATACTAAGATTTGATTTCCTCTGTTTTAGGAAATCCATATATATGTATATATATCAACAGCTATCATGTCATAATAAGTAAACATGAAAAAAGGACAGAGTTTTGGAAGGAGGAAGTTACAATCTCTTAGAGGAACCTATACTGATAAAAACATAAAGCAGATAACAAACCACAAGCTCCTAAGTGAACCATACTCCACATTCTGTTTCATCTGCCTCCCAAATGGGACCTGATTCCCATGGTCTTTTACATGGGAGGAATCACTTAATGGCTCAGCCATGAAATCCATACTCAGGTTTCCCCCACTGCTCTCCCACTGTGGGCACATTGTCACATGAAATCATAATCACATTGAAAACAAACTTGGCCAAAAGTAAGATTGAATGTGCTAGGACCAACAAGCTCAGAAATGAGACTCACAGGTATAGCCAGGGAGGGTAAGCTGAGGACGAAAAAGGCCTAGGTCTGCATGGGTGTATTTTCAGGCTACGTGTTTATGTCAGCTGCTACAGGTGGCCCAGGTTGGTACTATCTCCAGAAACAAACTGTCAAAGAATAACTCAGAAACATTTAGTTACTGACACACTGCTTAAGTGTTTTACACAGTAATACTTCACTGACATGTGAAGGAGTCAGCGGAGAGGCGGAGTCAGGAATGAAGACAAAATAAAGATGAAGTTGACTGCGTCATCGGTGGTACCCAGCGAACCAATGAACCTCCCAGTTACTCATACCCAGGTGTAGCTTCTTCCACACTGAATCTAGGATTGGCCATGACTTGCTTTGCACCTTGGAACTTGTTCTCTTGGGAATGCTCTCTGAGGAAGCAAGAAGCCAAGTATACGAGACATAACTACCCTGCAACAGTCATGATGGGAGAATGTCAAAGCCATTGACAGAGGAAGAACATATGGAGAAGCAAGGAGGTAACAGACATGCAAATGAAACTTCTTGAGTCTTCCAGACCAGGTACCACAACCACCAGCTAAACGTGGCTGAGTGCTTCTACCTGATGATGCCATGTGGAACAGATGAACCCAGCCAGCTAAGCCCTCAGAGAGCCGAGCCCACAAAATCAGGGATAAATTGTTTTAAGCCACAAGATTATGGAATAATTTTTATGCAGCAGTAAGTGCAACACAGGATTTATAAGAGAAAGGTAAGGAAAACTGCATTCTGGGAATAGTGAATTTTGTGTGTATGCTTTTAGGGCAAACTGATTAGCTGGCACCTAGCAAAGAGGTCAGTCTGAAATTCTGTCCTTGAGTAAGTTCTCTAGGAGTATCAAATAAAACCATTTTTATTGTTCACTGATTCTCAAGAAAACCTTGATGTTTGTGTAATGTCTGCCAGTATCCTTTTGTTAGCATCTTTGATCTTGTTAATTCAGGTCTGTACAATTTCCCATATTAGAATTCTGTAGAAACAAACCGAGAGACTGGGAAAGAGTTGGTCTGGAGGATCTGAGGGCCTCAGTCCCCCAAACATTTTTGTTTGTTTAAAAACAGCATCAGTGGTATTAGCAGTCTGTCCAGCCCCTTAGTGAACAGTCAGGGCTACCTAACTATGAAGTGCCCTAAGAAGGCTCAGGCCTTTGCAGACACCCTGGAGACTGAGTTCTGAAGGTGGCATTGCACTGAGGGACGAAAGGGCACTGGAGTCAGGGTCCCAGAAATAGGAGCTGCTTAATGGAACCAAGTGATCAATGGAAATTGGGATCTCCCTGAATGGTAGTAGTACGAAGATAGTAAAGACAAAGGACAAGAATAAAGGAGAGTTTAACTTGTGACAGAAATACAAACAGTAACAGAGGAAAATAGAATGAAGAGCTGAAATATTCACAGAACTGAATCATACGAAGTGAACCAGAACTGAACTTTATTTGGAAGATAGGGTAAATCCATCATTGGTGATCAGAACTCTGAGGCTCCACTTTCTCCTCAGGAAGGTGGGTTGGAGTGGGGTGGGCTGTGTTTGGCAGGGGCTGTGGTCGCTTGACATCTGGGTAGACAAGCAAAATAGAGTTTTCTGAGACTGTGGCACCTCTCACACCAATCCAGAACCCACCGATGTGTGTCCTCCTCAGTTCAATGTCCCCCATCATCCTTATCCCCCTGGGATATCCCTCATTTTTCTCCACTACCTCTCACCTGCCTGGCTCCCCAGCTGGGCCTCAGGCCTGTCTCCCCAGAGCAGATGGTCAGGATCATTGAGGA
>JAVSCE010016984.1:0-137171 GCA_032199065.1 Smutsia gigantea | reverse complement strand
AAATCCATCAACATCATCCACCACATCAACAAAAAGAAGAAAAACCACATGATCATCTCCATAGATGCTGAAAAAGCATTTGACAAAATTCAGCATCTATTCCTCATTGAAACTCTCAACAAAATGGGTATATACGGCAAATACCTCAACATCATAAAGGCTATATATGACAATCCCACAGCTAACATCATACTTAACAGCGAGACGCTGAAAGCTTTTCATCTAAGATCGGGAACAAGACAGGGATGCCCACTCTCTCCACTGTTATTCACCATAGTACTGGAGGTCCTAGCCACAGCAATTAGACAAAAAAAAAGACATACAAGGCATCCAGATTGGTAAAGAAGAAGTCAAATTGTCACTATTTGCAGATCACATGATACTGTACATAAAAAAACCCTAAAGACTCCACTCCAAAACTACTAGAACTAATATCTGAATTCAGCAAAGTTGCAGGATACAAAATTAACACACAGAAATCTGTTGCTTTCCTATACACTAATGATGAACTAACAGAAAGAAATCAGAAAAACAATTCCATTCACAATTGCATCAAAAAGAATAAAATACCTAGGAATAAACCTAACTAAGGAAGTGAAAGACCTGTACTCTGAAAACTACAAGACACTCCTAAGAGAAATTAAAGAGGACACTAACAAATGGAAATGCATCCCATGCTCTTGGCTAGGAAGAATAAATATTGTCAAAATGGCTATACTACCTAAAGCAATCTACAGATTCAATGCAATCCCTATCAAACTACCAACAGCTTTCTTCAATGAACTGGAACAAATAATTTTAAAATTCATATGGAACCACAAAAGACCCCGAATAGCCAAAGCAATCCTGAGAAGGAGGAATAAAACAGGGGAAATTACGCTCCCTGACTTCAAGCTCTACTACAAAGCCACAGTAATCAAGACAATTTGGTATTGGCACAAAACAGACCCACAGACCAGTGGAACAGAATAGAAAATCCAAACATTAACCCAAACATATACAGTCAATTAATATTTGATAAAGGAGCCTTGGATATACAATGGGAGATGACAGCCTCTTCAGCAGCTAGTGTTGGCAAAACTGGACAGCTACATGTAAGAGAATGAAACTGGATTACTGTCTAACCCCATACACAAAGGTAAACTCAAGGTGGATCAAAGACCTGAATGTAAGTCATGAAACCATAAAACTCTAGAAAAAAACATAGGCAAAAATCTCTTGGACATAAACATGAGCAACTTCTTCATGAACATATCTCCCCGGGCAAGGGAAACAAAAGCAAAATGAACAAGTGGGACTATATCAAGCTGAAAAGCTTCTGTACAGCAAAGGACACCATCAGTAGAACAAAAGACATCCTACAGTATGGGAGAATATATTCATAAAAAACGTATCTGATAAAGGGTTGACATCCAAAATATATAAAGAACTCATGCACCTTAACAAACAGAAAGCAAATAATCCAATTAAGAAATGGGCAGAGGACATGAATAGACACTCTCCAAAGAAGAAATTCAGATGGCCAACAGGCACATGAAAAGATGCTCCACATCGCTAATCATCAGAGAAAATGCAGATTAAAACCACAATGAGATATCACCTCACACCAGTGAGGATGGCCAACATCCAAAACACAAACAACAACAAATGTTGGCGAGGATGTGGAGAAAAGGGAACCCTCCTACACTGCTGGTGGGAATGTAAATTAGTTCAACCATTGTGAAAGCAGTATGGAGGTTCCTCAAAAAACTCAAAATAGAAATACCATTTGACCCAGGAATTCCACTCCTAGAATTTACCCTAAGAATGCAGCAGCCCAATTTGAAAAGGACAGATGCACCCCTATGTTTATTGCAGCACTATTTACAATAGCCAAGAAATGGAAGCAACCTAAGTGTCCATCAGTAGATGAAGGGATAAAGAAGATGTGGTACATATACACAATGGAATAATATTCAGCCATAAGAAGAAAACAAATCCTACCATTTGCAACAACATGGATGGAGCTAGAGGGTATTATGCTCAGTGAAATAAGCCAAGCCGAAAAAGACAAGTATCAAATGATTTCACTCATATGCAGAGTATAAGAACAAAGAAAAAATACTGAAGGAACAAACAGCAGCAGACTCACAGAACCCAAGAACGGACTAATAGTTACCAAAGGGAAAGGGACTGGGGAAAATGGGCGGAAGGGAGGGATAAGAGGGAAAAAGGGGCATTACGATTAGCAGATGTAATGTTGGGGGGGCACGGGGAGGGCAGTACAACTCAGAGAAGACAAGTAGTGATTCTATAGCATCTCACTACGCTGATGGACAGTGACTGTAATGGGGTTGGTGGGGGGGACCTGATGAAGGGGTAGTTTAATAATCGTAATATTGCACATGTAATTGTAAATTAATGATAAAATAAATTAAATTAAAAAAAAAAGTGTCCTTGAGAGGACAGCAACTAACCCGGGGTGACACAGCCAGAAGCAGCAGAGTTGGGACGTACACTCAGATCTCCAAGCCAGACTGTGCTGCCTCCCCAAGCTAAGCTGGCTAGTATGGAACCATTCTTTCTTGGAGCGAAGAGATGAATTAATTCAAACTGAATGCACACACGGTACAGTTTGAGAACATAGGGGAGTGGGTATTAAAAAAGAAGAAAGCAGCACTCCTTGCCTGTACAAAGCTCTCAATCTAGTGGGAAAGACACAAAAATGACAGTGTGGTATTAATGTGTGGTATTAATTAGAGAGACCCAGAGAAGAGGAATAAATTGCAACGGGGTAAGGACTGACTGTTTTAGGACTGATGTTAGGAACAATGGTCCTTGAATGAACATGGCATTATGAGCTCTGGTTTAGCAGTCAGCCCCTGCTTCTGCTACAGAGCACCAAGAACGTGGAATGAAGGAGAGAAAAAAAAGGTTAAGAAGTAAACAGAGAAAGGAAAGGGGATGATATTTAGTGAATACCCAATATTCTCCAGATACTGCTAGGTGCTTCACTTCTGGTGCCTTATTTAATCCTCACAGCCACCCCCAAGTTCATTCTTATAATTCCCATTTTACAGATGTAAAAACAGAAATAAGAGGAGTTAAGGAATTTGCCTAAGTCATGGAACTACTAGGGTTATTTGTAGAATAACAGGAAGTGACACATTCAAATATTTTTGAGTCCTTTCTTAAACCAGGCACTCTGCTAGGTGCCAGAGACACAAGCTGCAAAAGACAGTCTCTTCCAATCAAGTGCCAAATGATTGCACAGAAGAGAACCACTCAAACCGGCTGACCTCAAAGATTGCAGGCAAGTCATCCCCTACCTGCTCTGATCAGCGACAGCGAGGATAGAGGAGCCCATGAGAGGCCACAGTCTCATGGCACAGAGGCCCCTGCCTTTGTGTTAGGGTGTTTGGAAAACTTAGATGATATTTAAATGAACACTGAAATGAAATTACAAGTAAGTTTTAAATGCTAAAACAGCCTCAAGAACTTCAATAGGGCAATAACATTTAAAGAAATAGAATCTGCAGATGGTTTAATAGGGGAGCTCTAACAAACATTCAGAGAAGAGAGCAAGGAAATTTTATACAAGCACTTCCCAAGAATAGAAAAAGAGAAACCACTCACCCAACTCATTTTATGAAACCTGGAAAACTTTCCTAACCAAACAAGACAAAAATGTATGTGAAGAGAAAAGCTATGCACCAATCTCACTCATCAACATAGATACAAAAATTGTAAACAACATATTAGCAAATAGAATCCAGCAAAATATAAAAAGTATCATACATCATGACAAATTGGATTTATCCTAGGAATGAAAACGTGGCTTAACATTAGAAAATCTATTAATGTAACTGTCACTGTAACAGATGAAAGGAGAAAATCTGTATGGTTATCACAAGAGATAATAAAAAATTCAATATCCACTGATAATAAAAACTCTTTGCCACTAAGGTAGGTGGGAATGTCTCATAAAGGTATTTACCAAAAACCTGTAACAAGCATAATTAAATGGAAATATCAGCAACTTTGCTGTTAAACACCAGAAACAAGATAAAATGCCATCTACCTCTGCTACCTTTCAGCAACATGCCAGACATCTTGGCCTACTCAGTAAGAAAAGAAAAAGAAACAAAAAGTGTGAAGATTGGAAAGGAAGAAACAAAATGAAGTATTTAATCATATACACAGATGATATAATCACATACATAGAAAACCCAGAATATGGAGAAATTATTAGAATTAATATGAGAGTTAAATGGAGACAGAAAGAGATGTAAACATACAGTCCCTCATTTTAATATTGGTTTTTAGGTACACTTTTACTTCTGTAGCTTAAAAATAATGAAAAATTATATCCTAAATTTTTAAGCTCCTCAAAAGATGTATAGCAGCAGAATATTCCCACTGAAATATTTAAACACATGGACTCATCACCAGTAACTTGGGGGCAGAGAGTCTGGGCCTACGAAGCCCTTGCCCATGTGGGCTCAGGCCATCTCTCCAGCCGCATCTTGTCTCATCGTCCCCTCTCCAGCCCTACGCTCTGGTCTACCAGACGGGCCCAACGGATCTACCCTTTCCTTCCGCTGCACCCCCCACCCCTTAACACTGCTATCTTTCAGGTCTCAGCCTAAGTCGTGCTGCTTCTGGGGGAGCCTGCCCTGCTCTCTGCACTAGGCTATGCCCTTTATCATTAGCTCCCACGTACCTGCTCCTCTCCTTTCCCATCACCTCTCCTATTTGTCCAGTGTCTCAGTCTCTCCATAGACTCGCCACTGCATGAGAGAACTGGCTCTCCCTCTGTCATAAACACCTGGCAGACAGCCTGACAAATGCGGGGTGCTCAATATCTGAGAAAGGAAGGAGGATAGAGAGGGAGGAAGAAAAAAAAATCTCCTTTCTGCGATAGAAAGAGAGAAGAGAACTTGTATGCTGGGGGTTGGTGGAGGGATGGTTATGGGCACAAAGAGGCACTGATGTTGCTCTCTGGGGAAATATCCTCACCCCGTGTTATTTTAGAATATTATTATTTCTAAAGTCCATTTTGCCCAGTAGCAGCTTCTTCACCCCGAACATAATGGGATGGTGCTTGGAAATTCCATTATCTAATTGGTTATTGCTGGTGAATCACACTCCTAAAAAAAATATTAGTACGTAAAAATGTTAAATATTTATGGAGATTCATGGAGATTTATTGAGAAATAAGTATCTCAATGGTGAGTAACTACAGTCTGACATCTTTCACTGAAGGGAAATTTGATTATGATTAGGGGAGGCCATTTGGTAAAATAGAAAGATCATGGGATATGGGATTAAAGGATCTGCATCCAAATATAAATTCTACCACTTACTGGATAAACCTCTAGTCTCAGGATCATCTGTAAGTTGGGCATGTTACACACCTTCTGTTACAAGGGTTAAAAAATATATGTTAAATTGAAAATGCTTTACAAAATCTAAATAATACACATAATAACATTTATATAATCATGTGCAAGACTTTGGCCTTTGGTTCTCTGTAAAGATGGTCATTAGAATTTAAAATTATGAGGAATTGATTAACAATAAAATATAATTGAGTGTCTTAATAAATAACTAAGTAAATTCTGGGGCCAAAATAAATTATACTTCATCATATTAGGTTGTTAGAGTGGTGACCTCAGTCACAGATTTACCTGAATTGTCCAGGAAACACAGGATTTTTGATTTTTAAAATCACTCCATGGCAATATGCTCATGAGACAAGAGGGCCCCCCAGAGTATTGTTCTTTTCTGGAAGGGCAGACAGTGAGGCATCTGTAGAGTGGACAGTTTCAGAATAGACTTTGCAGCCCATTCCTCCATGGCTTTCCTGGACAACAGGCTTACAGGAAACTCGAAGCACAGACTGCGAGCAAATGGAGAGAAAAGCTGAATTTCCCTCCTCTTCAGTTCGGCCACTGTTGGCTTTCTGGTGACATCTGCAGGCCTATGAGAGAATGAGAACTTAAAGCCTTAGGGAAACCAAACGTCTGTCTGGGGCCATCAGCTAGATTTCTGAAGTGGGGTGTCCCATGCACATGAGTCACCTGGAAGTTTTGTTCAAACGCAGATTCCCGTTCAGTAGGTCTGGGTGGGACCCCAGACTCTGCAGGTCTGTGCCCCTGGGGATGCCAACAGCGCTGAGCAGCAAAGGTGTCAGGGACTTGGCAAGCATGAACGCCAGAGGCAGAAAGGATTTTAGAAGTCATGGTGGTCCACCTCCTCATTTTACAGGTGAGGAAGCTGAGAAGGGAGACAGGCAAGCACCACCCCAAACACAGACAATGTGACAGGTTTCATTTCTCTAATCCTGGCTTTCTTGTCTATAATAGCAAACTGTGTGAGCTCAGAAAGGCTTTCCAGCTCTAATATTTAATGACCATACCACTTATCCGGAGCCACACGGCTTTGCTAGGGCAGCGGGGACCTAGATTTAGCCTCCTCCAATGACCTCGAGAAGTCAGGCTGGACGGCACAGGCCGCTGGAGATTAATCTGATCTCCAAATGCCTTGGCTGTGGAAATGGCCGTTTTGTATAACGGATGATATTTTTTCCGTTTCTCCTTGACATGTTGCTGGCTGGGGAAGTAACCAGTTCTGCTAGATGAGGTAGAAGATGCTAGATGCTCCTGGTTTCCAAATGAAATTGATATTTCCCAGATGGTAAGAGCCCAGTCCAGATTGCCGAAACGGGGCAAAGTCAGAAATTACCCCATATCCTTCCTGCCGTCACCTCTGGCTGCTCCCAGAAAGGCAGACTCCCCACACAGCCGCTCCGGCGCGTCATGCACCAGGTTACACTGGGGTTGCCTCAAGCCTCAGTGTCTGCTTCCCCAGGTTTGGTGGGACCCGCTGCCCCCACACACCCACCCCAATTGCCACAACTGCTTCCTGTAGCCATGTTATTGGGGGAAACAAACAGGACTGTTGATTTTTAATTCAAGGACATTTAGAGACAAATCCAGAGATTTGGTCCAAGTTTTGGAATGAATTACCTTGAAAAAGCAGCTGACACTGCACGTCAGAATCCGGGGCCTTGGAATGGATTCCCCCTAAACCACAATTAATTGACAGAATATGGAAAATAAGCACTGACTCATGGAATTCATTAACATTATCATTTAAAGTAATGGTTAACCTATATGAATTTAGACATGCAGAGATCGACACTGTGCGTATGATCTGGCATGGGGTGGTGAAAAATTCCCTCACCTGGGAAGCAGAATATAAGGGCTTTATCCCTGCATCTGCCACTTCCTAGATGTATGTCCTTGGGCAAACACACTTAGCTTCTCTGGGACTCCAATTCCTACTCACATTTGTAAGGTGAAGGGGTTTCATTAGATGATCTCTCTATTCCTTCCAGCTCCCATATTTTATGTTCTCACAACTGCACAGCCTATGAGAAAACACACAATTCCTATGGAAGAAAAATGTTGCTCGTAAGCACTCTCTTGTACCTTCATGTCGTACAGGGCTGTTCTGCCTGGAAATGACATACATAGCTATTTGTTCGTCCCCTGGTATCTCTATCATATGCCGGTTTTATGCAGATTCGGCAAGTGGGACTGTTTGGTATATAGCAGGACCTCACAAATGTTGAGTAAGTGAACAAGAAGAGTTAAATCCTAATTTAGAAATTTTGAAATTCTGGCAAGGCTTAAGAACATGATTTCCTAGGTTCTACTTCCAGTTCCTCCTCATTATGGCCAAATCTCGAGAGATGACCTGCTGACTCCACTTCCTTACTTCCCACTCCCTCCTCAGCATTCCAATCTGACAGCTCCCCCTTTAGGGACCCTGCAGTAGTCCAAAGCTTACCAGTGACATATGTGTTGGTGTGATGTTGTGAAATACGTGCATCTGGTCTTAGTTCCTGGTTCTTGGGACAGAGCTTCTAAAGCCCTCATCATTTCCTGAGTGATAAGGAGAGAGGGAGTCTTTTGGTACTCATAATGTGCTCATGGGCTGGCTGGGAGGATGAGGGGCAGAGGAGACAACCATTTGATTAGAGAGTGGAACTTTCAGCCCCACTCCGATCTCTAGGGAGGACAGAGGCGAGGGAATTGAGTACATCACCAGGGGCCAGTGATCGAATCAGCCATACCTCCAGACTAAAACCCCCACAAAAATGCCAAACAAGGGATTGGGGGAGCTTCTGAGAGGTGAACACATGGTGTGTGTGCCTGGAGAGGATGGAGACTCTTTGCCCCTTCACTCTGCCCTGCTCATGAATCTCTCCCATTTGGCTGTTCCTGAGTGCAAACATTTATAATAAACCAGTAGTGGTAAGTACTGGCAGACCTTGGAGATACTGAGATTTAGTTCCAGACTACTGCACCAAAGCAAGTACCCCAATAAAGCGAGTCAAGGGATTTTTTTGGTTTCCCAGGGCATATAAAAGTTACCTTCACACTTACAAAGTGTGATAGCATTATGTTTAAAAAAAAAAACAAAGTAACTGCCTTAATTCAAAGATATTTTCTTGCTAAAAGTGCCGACCATCACCTGAGCTCTCAGTGAGTTGAAATCTTTCTGCTGGTGGGAGGGTCCTGCCTTGACATTGATGGCTGCTGCCTGATCAGGGGCATGGCTGTGGCAATTTCTTCAAATAAAACAATGAAGCCAGCATCACCAATTGACACTTCCTTTCACAAACATTTTCTCTGTAGCATGTGATGCTGTTTGAGAGCATTTTACCCAAAGTAGAACTTCTTTTAAAATTGGAGTCCATCCTCTCAAACCCTGGCACTGCTTTATCAACAAAGTTTGTTGTATTCTAAATCTTTTGTTGACATTTCATCAGTCTCCACAGCATCTTCACCAGCAGTAGATTTGATCTCAAGAAACTACTTTCTTTGCTCACCCATAAGAAGCAGCTCCTCATCTGTTCAAGTTTGATCCTGAGATGCAGCAATTGGGAAACATTTCAAATTCCAGTCCTCTTGCTATTTCCACCATGTCTGCAATTATTTCCTCCACTGAAGTCGTGAATCCCTCAAAGTCATCCAGGAAAGTTGGAATCAACTTCTCTCAAATTCCTGTGAATGTTGATGTTTTGACCTCTTCCTGTGAATCACAAATGCTCCAAATGGCATCTAGAATGGGGAATCCTTTCTCAAATCCAGAAGATCTTCAATTAACTTTGCCCAGATCCATCAGAGGGATCACTATCTATGGCAGCTGTAGCGTTGTGAAATGTATTCCTTCAATAATAAGATTTGAAAGTCAAAATGACTCCTTGCAGAATTCTATGGGCTGCAGAATGGATGTTATGTTAGCAGGCATGAAAACAACATGAGTCTCATTGTACATCTTCCCCAAAGCTCCCGGGTGACCAGGTACATTGTCAGTGAGCAGCCATACTTTGAAAGGAATCTTTTTTTCAGAGCAGTAGGGCTCAACATACTCAGTAAACCATGTTGTAAACAGATGTGCGGTCATCCGGGCTTTGTTGTTCCATTTCTAGAGCACGGACAGAGGACATTTAGCATCATTCTTAAGGGCCCTAAGATTTTCGGAATGCTAAATGAGCACAGGCTTCAACTTCAAGTCACCAGCTGCATGAGCCCTAAGAAGAGAGTCAGCTCCTCTGAAGCTTCGAAATTGGACATTGCCTTCTCTCTCAGTATGAAAGTCCTAGCTGGCCTCTCCTTCTGCTAGAAGGCTGTTTCACTTATACTGAAAATCTGTTGTCAGTGCAGCCGACTTCATGAACGACCTCGGCTAGACCTTCTGGGTCACTTCCTGCAGCTTCCACATGGGCACCTGTGCAGCACCTGCACTTCCCTGTATGGAGACGGCTTCTTTCCGTCAACCTCAGGGACCAACCTCTGCTCGCTTCAGGCTCTCCTTCTGCAGCTTCCTCCCCTCTCTCAGCCTTCCCAGAACTGAAGAGAGTCAGGGCCCTGCTCTGGAGGAGGCTTTGGCTTCAGGGAACATTGTGGCTGGTTTGTCCTTCTATCCAGACCACTCACACTTTCTCTGTGTCAGCAATAAGGCTGTTTTGCTTTCTTATCTGAGTAGCACTTTTAATTTCCTTCAAGACTGTTTCCTTTAGATTTACAACTCAGCTGATTGATGCTAAGAGGCCTAAGCTTTCCATCTAACTCAGCTTTGAACAGACCTTCCTCACTAAGCTTAATTACTCCTGGCTTTTGATTTAAAGTGAGAGATGTGTGACTCTTCTTTTCACTTGAACACTTAGAAGCCATTATAATGTTATTAGTTGGCCTAATTTCAATATTGTTGGATCTCAGGGAATAGGGAGGCCTGAGGACAGGGAGAGAGATGGGGGAACAGCTGCTCAGCTGAGCAGTCAGAACACATGACATTTATCAATGAAGTTTGCCATCTTACATGGACATGGGTCACAGAATCCTGAAACAATACAGTAGTAACACCAAAGGTCGCTGATCACAGGTCACCATAACAAATATAATAATGAAAATGTTTAAAACATGTGAGAATTACCAAAACGTGACACAGAAACACCAAGAGAACAAATGATGTTGGAAAAACGTCACCTATCAACTTGCCCAATGCAGGGTTGCCACAAAACCTTCAATTTGTAAAAAATACAAATCTCTGAAGCCCTATAAATTGAAGTTCAGTACAATGAGGTATGCCAATCAACTCTTTCCTTGGGTTCTGTGAGCCACTCTAGCAAATTGCCAAGCTGGAAGAGAGAGTCATGGGGACCCCCGATTTAATGCCAGTCTGTCAGAAGGATGGGAGGCCCAGACTTGCGGTTGGCACGTTGTGGGGCCATCTTGTGGGACTGAGCCCCTCACTGTGGGATCTGTTTTAACTCTAGGTGGTTAGTGTCAGAATCAAATTAAGTTGTGGGACACTTGGTGTCTACAGAGAATTGGTTGGTGTAGAAAACCCACGCATTTGGTGTCAGAAGTGCTGTGAGTAGAGAAACAGTTTTCCTTTAGTCAGTAAACCAGATGGGCCTTTGTACTCTGTATTGTCCCTGATCATGCAGCACCCTTCAGCTCTGCTGTCTACTATCTTCTTTTGGTAACACACTTGTTGGGCTTCTTTCACATCACCTTTTTCTGGTTTACTCCACTTCTATGGTTGTTTATCTTCAGTCCCTTTTTCAGGCTCACATTTTTTGCTGGCCACCAAGCACTGGAATCCTCAAGACTCAGTTCTATGAACACTTCTTAGACCATCATGCATCTATATGCCCCTGACTCCCAAATGAATGTCTCCAGACCAGACATCTCCTCTGAACACCAGGCTTATATCTCTAAGGACCTACACAATCAGCCAGATATCACAAAAGCTTATCAAATGTAATATGGGGAACTCACTAACAAGAAACCCAACAACCTAATTAAAATTTTGGCAAAAAATCTGGACATTTCAGTGGAGAAGATATCCATATGTAAAATAATTCATGAAAAGACACTTAACACTGTTAAAATCACACTCATTAGAATGGCCAGAACAAAACAAAATGATAATACCAACTTTCGTATATTCACTAACAGGAATGCAAAATGGCACCGCCATTTTGGAAAATAGTTTGACAGTTTTTTATAGTTAAATATACACACATACAAGCCAGCAACCCCGATTCTAGGTATTTACTTTAGAGAAATGAAAATCAATAGTCACATAAAAAAACTGTACATGAATCTTTCTAGCAGCATTATTCATCAATGCCCTAAACTGGAAATCCAAAGGGAGAGTGAATAAACAAACTGTGGTACATCCATGCAGTGCAGTACTACTTAGGAAAAAAAATAAATGAACTACTGATACACACAGCAACACGGATGAATCTCAAATGCATTATTTGCTAAGTAAAAGAAGACAGACCAAAAAGATCACTGTAGAAGTCCACTAACATGACATTCTTGAAATGGTATAATTATAAGGGCCAAGACTATATCAGTAATTGCCAGGTTTTAGGACTAAGGGGAAGTTTTGACTACAGAGGACAGCACGGGGGAGTTTTTGGAGATGAAGTTGTTATGTATCCTGATGGGAGTGGTGGTTAGGTGAATCTACACATTTGCCAGAATTCATAGAAATGTATAACCTCAAAAAAAAAGTCATAAATTTTACAGTATGTGAATTTAAAAAAATTAAAATATAATATGTCTAAAAATGAATCTGATCCCCCTCCATCCATGACGACCATCACACAGTGGTCCTATGCCATCCAATGCTCTCTAGCTCAGTGAATACTGCACCTGCTTCTGGTTAGCACGCTAACAGCTCCCTCTCTCGCCACTCCATCCAGTGCACCACCCACCCTGGCTGCAGCTTCCCACCTCGCCTAGACCTCCTTAACCCATGCCATCAACTCTCCTGGGCAACTTCAATACCTTTCTAGGTAGTCACACCATGTCTATTCTTGCTTGCCTGCAATCAATTTTCCATAGTGGGCAGGGAGAACTTTTTAAAATATAAATTTGGTCTTTTCTTTCCCTTGATGAAAACCTTTCAATAAATTCTGGTTGCTCTTTGAATGAAATTCAGAATCTACATGGCCTAGCTCCTGCCCTCATGGCCTGCCAGGTTCCTCCATTCCCTTGTCTGTCTGGACTCCAGCCCACTGGCCTCACACTTCCTCAGCAGCATCAAGCTCCATCAGACCTCAGAGTCTTTGACAAGCTCTCCCTTTGGGCTAGCAGTGCTTGCCGCCTTCCACCCCATTATGTGGATTATCTACTACCCATATGCTGGATTTCAGCTCAAATACTCCTTCCTTCTCAAACACTTCTGGGGTACCCCCCAGACTAGGGAAGGTTATTTTAAAAAATGCTTTCATCATACCCTGCCATTTTCATTCAGAGCACTTACCATGATTTATAGCAGGAATGACAATTTCCTATTCTCCTAGGACAGGACAGTGGTTCTCAAATTGTGGTCTCTGGACTAACAGAATCAGTGTTTCCTGAGAACTTCTTAGAAATGCAGATTTTCAGACCTCAATCTACACTTTCTGAATCTCTCCAGAAATTCTGGAAAGATGGTCCTGAAGTTTTGGTTTCAAAAAGTTCTCCAGTTGATTGCAAAACAGTGAAGTTCAAGAACCACCATCCTAGTACATGACTGATTATTATTCTATGGCCATGATGATGAATAACTACAAGAACTGGTTTTAAAACTATGTAATCAATCAAGGATAACTTGCTTGAATAACATACTTCTTTAGGCCAGCTAACCATCTGCACCCAATCAGTGATTGATCATCATGACTGTCATCATCAAAAAAATAAACCCCTGTATTTGCATAACATAACCTAACCTAAGACAGCTTTCCATGATATAGGATTTGGCTTTCATAATTGTCCTGGGAGGTAGTTAGGGCAGTTGTTATTATCTTCATTATGCAGATGAAGAAACTGAGGCACAGTGAGGTTAGGTAAATTGCCTGAGGTCACATACCCAGTGCTATGAGCTGCATTTTTGTGCCCCCACCCCACCAAATTCACATGTTGGAATGGTACTGCCCAAGGTGATAGTGTTAGTAAGTGGGGCCCTTGGGAGGTGTTTAGGTCTTGAGGATAGAGTTTCCATAACTGGAATTAGTGCTCTTATAGAAAAGGCCCCTCAGAATTCTCAACCTCTTCCACCAGGTGAGAACACAATGAGAACTCTCCAGTCCGGAAGAGGACCCCCACCCAACCATGCTGGCACCTTGATCTTGGACTGCTAGCCTCCAGAGCTGTGAGAAATAAAGGTCTGTTTTTATAAGCTACCCAGTGGGTGTTATCTTATCATAGTAGCCCAGATGAACTGAGATAGCTGGTAAGTGACAAAATTAGAATAAAAGATTTGTGGCTTCTAGTCTAATACCCTGTCTCCATCTGCTTGGGCAGTTATAAGAGAACACTATTCACTGGGTGGCTTAAGCAATAAACATTTATTTCTCAATTTTCCATATAGTGAGCAGAAAGAAATTTTAAAAACATAAATCTGGTCTTTTAATTCCCTTCATGAAAATCTTTCAACAAACTCCCATGACTCTTTCCATGAAATTTAGAATCCACATGGCCTGGCTCCTGCCTTCCACTCTAGCTTCACTGGGTGTCTGCATTCCCCTCTCCCACTGTGTTCCAGCCTGCTGGCGTTTCTCGTCATCAGAAGTGTCAAGCATCACTCTCCATCATGCCTCAGAGGGTCTGTGTGTGTGTTGAGAAATACCTTCAGTGCCCTGGCAAGCAGTTTGCAACACTGTTGTGTACTTTACTTCCTGCTTGCATAGAGTTTCAAGATCAGCTGGCCGTGAGAGATTACGGCCTTCTCATGATTTTCCTGGGCATGTTCACAACTCGGCACAGGCATGTGGCCTTCTAGATTCCCAGGAATGTGTCAGAACTTTTTGAAGAATGCTATGGACGTCTCACTACCCAGCTTTTCCTTTTCTATGTATTGGTTCAGCTTCTTGTTTACCCCAACTGTTAGCACTGCCTCCAGCAGCTGTGATATTAAACAATTGACACTAATTGTTTTCAACAAATGCCCCAGGGGAAATGCTGTTCACCCTGAGAAAACTCTGAGTAAGATGAAATAAAGACAAGCCCTGCAAGTGGGTGTTTTCAGGAAACTGCCTGTCAAGTCAAATAGTGACAATTCCCTGAAAATGAGGCTTTTAGGGGAGCTGAAACACATTTTACCCCTTCAGTGGTGGCTATCCTGCTGATTCACAGCTACCGTCATGGTGAGGTTGTTGGTTTTCAAGGCTACCATGGAGCTGAGAATAGGGGATGGGAGAGGGCATGTTAAAATGCCACAAAGTTCACACTTTTTACTGAGATTCGGCTGCTTTTTAAAAAAAATAAATGTTCTTTGGGTTGTTGCAAAATTTTAATATCCAGAGTTAAAACAAAATAGATTTTGACAGTATTGCCATTGTTCTCATTGCTTTTATAGAAAAATAGATTTTTGTAGGTCTTTCTATATCATTCTGGAAGTTGGACCCTCCAAACATTTTTGTAAACATTTTTTAAACCATCAAACTCTTCATGCAACATCTATTAATATCCTATGTCTATTAATAGTAATATCACATAATATTTGTTGATTAGATGTGAGAAACCAGACATATATACACTACCTTATTTGATCTTTAAAACAACCATTATTAGCAGATCTACTATCTATCTATCTATCTATCTATCTATCTATCTATCTATCTATCTATCTATATACACACACACACACTATCCCCATCATAGCATTGTGAAACCATTACCACAATCTATTTTATAATATTTCCACCACCTCCAAATGAAAATCCATATCTTTCAGGAGTCACCTATCATTCTTCCTTTTCCCCAGCCTTAGGCAACCACTACTTACTTGCTGCCTCTATACATTTGCCTATTCTAGACATTTCATATAAATGGGATCATACAATATGTGGTCTCTTGTGACTGGCTTCTTTTACTTAGCATAATGTTTTCAAGGTTTATCCATGTTGTAGCATGTAGGAGTACTTAATTTTTTTGAGTTGCTGAATAATATTCCATTGTATGGATATACCACATTTAGATATCAATTCATCAGTTGATGGATGTTTGTTTCTACCTTCTGGCTATTATGACTAATGCTGCTATGTATATTTGTGTATACGTTTTCATGTGGACATATGTCATCATTTCTCTTGGGCGTACATACATGAGTAGAATTTTTGGGTCATATGGTAACTCTATGGTTAAACTTTTGAGGAACTGCCAAACTGTTTTCCAAGGCAGCTGTCCTATTTTATATATCTACCAGCTGTGTATGAGGTTTCCAATTTCTCCACATACTCCTGCCAATATGTAGCTGGGACTGATGAAAAGTTCTGGTAGCCTGCCCTTCCCAGCAAGATACAATATTCTGTAAAGTGAGAGCTGGGAAAAGGGGGAGCTCTGTGTTCTTGGCTTCACCTGCCTGGAGTAGAGTTTCTGTCACATTGAGCTGGAAATAGGGAGGAAGGTAATGAGTCATAGTTCAAATGTTACAAACTGTCACTGTTCTTAACAAGTTTTACTAGATTTTCTTGAATAAATATTTGCTATGCCATTGGACAATTTCCAGAGCATTTAAATATGAGGATTTTAAAAGTAATTTTCACTAGTTATGTTTGTTTTGCTGGAGACTGTGGAGCTCCTCATGCTGTCATTACATAAGTGAAAATCTAGATGTTTGCTGTTTAAAGCCACTAAGATTGTGGCAATTTATTATGCAGCACAGAAAACAATTACATAGGGAAGTAGAGTTCTACACAATTTACTTTTAAAAATACTGATGTGGGCTAATCAAGCATTGGAATAAATTGAGAATCAGGGTACACTGAAAGTGATAATATTTAATGGTTAATGGAAAATATATTGACTGTACCTATTTCAACAGTGAAATATTTTTATATGTGAATTCAAAAGAAAGAACATGTTTATCTCATTTGTTAAATTAATGCCTGGCCAAAGTGCCACCAGCACCCTGTGCCAGGATATATTAAGTACAGGCAAATACATTTTAGGAGGTTAAGTAAGCCAGTGGATACCACACTTTTGAGTTTCACTGACCAGTTAATTTCCAAAAAATACTGAGAGTCTGTTATAAGGTTGCCTACTTTTAATACTGGCCATAAAAGGACATCTTTGAAAGAACCATTTGTGTAAAACCATTACCATTTCAGATATGAGGGGGCATTTAAGAATCAAGAAAGAAAGGTCGTCATCTCAGGATTATGAAGGATAATCTAAATTGAATGCACTTAGCCTTCTAAAATGTCACTTAATTCCCCTACTTTACTCTTTTTACGGTAGACCCAAGGAAACTTTGTTACAGACTGATTGGAAAAGTGGCATTTTGGAACCAAAATTTGTAACCTAAACTAAATCAAAATGGCAAACTTTATGGACTCCCTTGTTTTGGTGAGGCACCCTCCCCTTACTTTTACATTTTGGGTGAAGACAAAATCTAATTCTTGTCAATATATATTAAAATACTGAAGTGAATATTCACTTTACCAAAATATTTAATAAACACGTCTCTAAATACGTAGCTATAATAGCATAGTAACACTTTGATATTCAAGTAATTGTCAGAGAAACTTGGAGAAGTAGAGGAAGTGAAAGATACCAGTATGTGCATTGACGTTTGGCAGTAAATGGAGATTAAGCATTGAAATGATAATGTGTTGAATGGGGAATGAGATGTCAGATTTACACATTTTTCAGGAATACAGCCCTTTTGTAAAACTGAGGAAAATTTATGTTCATTATTAACACAATTTAGGATTAAGTCATATTATGTCTCTGAGAAAGTCTCCTCGCTTGAGGAGCAGTGCGGCTGCTCTGGGCTTCATCTGACTTAGGCTAATATCTCTATAATTCTTTATACAGCTAATAAAGTCTCTGGAGCCTTTTTACTGTGGTTAAATGCTAGCAAACACTTTGCCAGAGCCACTTAGCAAAGAACTGGCATGGTAGGTTTCCAGTAACTGGGGGGCCACAGGCAGTCACAGCAAAGATCAGAATCAAATTCTGTGGAAAATATGTTACATTTGAAAAAAGGAGTCGACATTTATTTCTCACATTGTGGATTCGGTGGTCGAGGTGTCCCCCACCCAGGGTTTGCTGGAGGTAAATGGAATGTATCACTGGTGCCTCCTTTTCTATTTTTAATTCCATGTTGCTTCTCCAAAGAATTATGAGTTATTTTTCTCTTCCTTTTTTCCTTTTCACAAAAAATCAGGTCATTTACTCATTCTATAATTTATTTGGAAGATGCGGAATAATGGGACAAAACAAAATGTCTTTCAAAGCAGATAGCGTAAGTATCTTTTTTCTCTTCCTGAGTATATAAAATGTTTGGAAATAAATAATGATCCTGGTAAAATGTCTCCTGTCTGGATTTTAGGGTGGGGAGTAAAGCTCAGATTCCACCAAGCCAGATGGAGGTCCGGGTTGATGACTTCCCACGCCTCGTAGACAGATCAGAATGGTCCTTTCTGAAAGTCTTTGTGTTTGAGAAGGCCTGATGCCTTAAAAGCCAGCATATTCAGGGCTTGCTCAGCTTTTGGGTTTCTGGTGCAGCTTATCATTGATCAGTAACATCACCTGGAATCAGAGCTTCAAACCAAGTTTTATGATCCATCAGTCACAGGCAAGATTAATAACCCAGAAAGGACTCTCACCCTCACGGAATCAGAAGGTCCAGATCAACCAGACGTGTGTTGAAACTAGGGTCCTCAAGGGAGCAAAATTCAGGATCAAAAAAATACCTAAACAATGAGGCTATTACCAGGGAATATGCGAGACAAAGACAGGGACTGAGGACAAGTGAAAGCATTTAGGATAAACTCATCCCAGTATGTCCTGGACTGACCTATCTTGTCAAGCCTGAGAGAGTAGGTTTCTTCCACAAATACTTTCTAAGGAGTAATGAAGCCTATACTTGGACCAGGAATACAAAGATGCAGGAGAGACTTTCAGAGCCCAAAATGAAATATTGGACATACATACCTTCTTTCATTCCCTTCTAAAACCTAGTGAAACAAGAATAAAGCTATTTTGTCTTTTATATGGAATAAACCTACAAGAATGGCCTAACAATAGGGGAGACTTATCAGACTTGAATCACTTATCAGACTTGAAAAGGATGAATGTAAAGCAAGAAGTGGAGAAGGCTACAGAATTCCCCAAAAGCGCAGGACTCACTGTCAGTAGTGTCTTTTGGAATTGGGAATAAAGGTATGGCTAAAACTGAAGGATTGGTTGAAGGTCTATTTAGGAAGCCGTTAGATCTAGAAACGGTGACCAAACCAAAAGCAATGATCATTCCTAGCACCCAGATAGTGGTATTGAAAATATCATTTCCCCCTTTCTAAAAAATAAAACATAAGAACTTTTTGACGAAATGGCTGATACCAAGTCTGGGGCCAGAAATGTACAAGATGAGTCTGAAACATCTTGTCATATCAATTAAAAATGAAGGTATCAAAAACTATTAAGGTCATGTAAACAAGATTCAGCCATCAATTTGAGGAGGCTCCCACAGGCCAAAAAAAAAAGATGTTACAGTATGTGTAAGGACAATAGTTGCAATGAATTACTATCCATAAAATTTGCTCAAATCCATGTACTTATAATGGCATTTTAAAAAAACCATAAATGGTCACCTTACAAGGATGATCAGCAACTGATTCGTTATTTTGAAAACTGATAAATAAATGGAAATGATGAAGCATTTATATAATGGGCAACAGAAGTAGTTAGAAGAATCTGCTATATGAAAATGAGTTGAAAGAATTAAAATATCACCATTCTGTAAGTTCCAATAAACTAATGGATCTACAGACAGAGCATCAACAACTATTAGCACATCATGAAAAGAGAGACAACCAGACGTATGCCTCCTGATGAAGAAACATTCCACAACTTAGGCTTTAATACACATGAAGCAAAAACTGACAGAACTAAAAGAAGAAAGGGACAAATCTACAATCATAATTCAAGATTTTAGGGTCCTTCTCTAAATAGCTGATGGAATAAGTAGAAAATCAGTAAAGATACAGAAGAAATTGTATTCATGTAATATATATTGCTCCTTATGCAAAACAACTCTATCAACTAACTTGATCTAATTGATATTTATAGGGTAATCCACTCCAAACTGCAGAATATACTGTTTATACATGCACATGGATTTCTCTAATATAGGCCAAGAGTTGAGTCATAAAAATAAGACTCAAAAGTTTCAAAAATAAATCTTACAGAGTATGTCCTCTGACCAAATAAAACTAAATTAGAAATCAATAATGCTAAGACATTTTTTTAAAACCTTCAAATGTTTGGAAGTTAAAATCATGCTTCTAAATAACCCTGCATTATAAATCACTAGGATATTAGCAAACATTTTGGGCTAAAATATAATGAAAATACAGTATGTCAAAATCTATGTGATGCAGCTAAAGCAATGCTTAGAGGGGATGTATAGCTTTAAATAGTTATATTGTACAAGGAAAAAATGTCTAAACTCAATTATTTAAATCTCTACCTTAAGAAGCTGGGGAAAAATAAAATTAAAATTAAATTAATTAATAACCATAATATTGCACATATAATTGTAGATTAAGGATACCAAAAAAATTAAATTAAATACGAAGAAACTAGAAGGAAGGAAATAATAAAGAAGATAAGAGTGACAATTAATGAGACAGAAGATACGCAAACAACAGAAAAAATGAAAAAAACAAAAATTTATTCTTTGAAAAAACCAATAAAATTATCACTTAGCAAGACTGATCCAAAAAAAGAGAGAAAGAGAGAGAGGGAAAAGAGAAAACCACATAATCAAGAATGAAAGGGGGACTTCTTTACAGATCCTACAGATAATAAAATGATAATAAGGGAATATTATGAACAACTTCATGTCAGTAAATTTGAGGACTTAGATGAAATAGACAAATTCCTTAAAAGATGCACTTATCAAATCTAATTAAATATTTAAGAAGTAATAGTATTTATCTTAAATTCTTTTGGAAAATAGATGAGGGATGACTTCCCCAATATTTCACAAAGTCAGGGTAACCTGGATATGAAAACCTAACAGGGATGTTAGGAGAAAAGAAAGTTACAGGACAATATTCTTCATGAATGTAAATAGAAAAATCCTTAAAAAAACATTGGCAAATTAAATTCAGAAATACATGTGTATGATTACATATATGAAAAAAACCTCCAAAAACCCCTACCATAACTAATAAATAAATTAAATAAATGGCAGGATATAAGCTCAACATACAAAAATCAATTGTATTGTTCATATTAGCAACAAAAAATGGAAAGTAGGAAACAAGATCATTTACAAAAGCATCAAAAAAGGTAAAATACTCAGGAATACGTTTAACAAAAGACATGCAAAACCTCTACACAAAAAACTATAAAGCCTCTCTAAGAAGACCTAAAAAAATGGAGAGATATGCTTCATTCATGAATGTGAAGACTCAGTATTAGAAGATCAAATTGATCTGTGGATTCAATGCAATCCCAATCAAAATACCAAAAGACTTCTTCTGTTTAAATTGATATGATTCTGAAATTTATATGGAAAATCAAAGAACTTAGTGTAGTCAAAACGATATTGAAAGAAAAACAAGGTGGAAGATTTCCAGTGCCCGATTTAATTAAAGACTTGCTATTTTATTATAATAATCAAGAAGGTACAATTTTGGCATAAGGACAAATAGGTTAATGGAACATATTAGAAATTTCAGAAATATACCCCACATTTATACTATCAATTGATTTTCAACAAAGTCACCAAAGTAATTCAGTGGGGGAAGTCTTTTCAATAAACAGTGCTAGAGCAAATGGATATGTATGTGGTAAAAATGAACCTTGACCCCTCATGCCATAACACAAAAATTCAGATGACCATAAACCTAAATGAAAAACTGAAACTATAAAACTTCTAGAAGAAAATTAGGAGAATGTCTTAGCAATCTTGGGTTAGGTTAGAAAGGATAAAAAAACAATATTGTTAGATTGTTAAACTGGATTTAAAAATTTTAAATCTCTTCATCCAAAAAGGTCGAGAAAATCAAGACATGTCAAAGACTAGTTAAAAAATAGGTGATACATTGATCCAATGAAGGATTTGTGTTCAGCACATATAAACAACTTGTACAAACTACAATAATAAAAGACAAATAACCCAACAGAAAAATGGTCTATATAAACACTTATAAAAGAAGTAACATGAATGATCAATAGGTACAATTATTACATCATCTACAATGTGTTCTTTCTCTTCAAAAACAGTAACAGTATTATACCCAGCAGGAATAGTAGTATAACTCCTTTTGGGTTTCTGGACCAATTCCAATGTGTGTAAGTGTGTGGGAGGGGGTCTGCCCACACTAACACCACACAATTCTTGAACACCAGCAGGGTGTCCAAGAACTCAACTCAATTCTGATGCTATCTGCCTGGAGACAGCACCAGATTCCCAGGTTAAGGGCTCCATCCTATAAGACTGCCCTCCACTCCCCTTTCCAGATGCCAGGCAGTTCCCTGTGCTTCTGATCTACTGGCTTCAGATTGGAGAGTCCCACCACCTCCCCCTTAGGTTCGATTAATTTGCTACAACTGCTCACAGAACTTAGGACAACACTTACATTTACCAGTTTAATAAAGGATGCAAGTTAACAGCCAGATGAGGAGACACATAGGGCAAGGTCCCAAATAAAGGAGCTTCTATCCTCATGGAGCTTGGGGCCTGGCTTGGTGGCACACGGAGGTGTTCTGGTTTCTCAAGCATAAAAACTGGTTCTGATGGAGAAGCAGGATCCCAGAGAGCTATAAGCAATTCTCAGAGGTTTTTGTGAGGGCTTCATTGCATAGTCATGATTGATTAAATTATTGGCCACTGGCTGTTTCACCTCCAGCCCCTGCCCTTGGGTGGGGGTCCAAAAGTCTCTCATTAACATGACAAAACACCCATTTCACCTTTAAGACTGAAGTGTTTTCAGAAACTATGGATGAAGACCAAATATACCTGGGAAATATGTATTTGGTTATATGAATAACCAAATATGTATTTCTTATGACTCATTATATCACAACATCTGAAACCAATATGTATATCAACTATACTGCAATTAAAAAAATAGGTACATGAAAGGATGCTCAACATCGTTAGTTATCAAGGAAACAGAAATTAATCCCGCAATAAGATTCCACTTCACACTGCAAATTAAGGCATACATTGTTAATGGGAGTGTAAAATGGCACAATTTTGGGAAAATGGGTTGGTGGTGTAGCTCCGGGAGAAGTGCGTTCCCGGCCTTAGGGCCCTAAGGCTATGCATCTTTGCTTTAAAATTTACTTATTGCTCTAAGGCTATGCATCCTTTCTCATGCCTGTCCACATTCTATTCTCTGCCTGGAGAGCCCCAGTGCCCACCTTCTGCCCAGCATCAGGATGGCCACACAAATTTCTCATCCTTCAAGACCCACATGGTCAGTGAAATCTCCCCCAGACCTCAGACTCTCTCAGGCTCTCATTATCTACCTACCGCCTTGTACTGCTTCTATTTGTTGGCTAGTCTGTATGCTCCCTGGAGGCAGGGTGGTTTACATTTCATTGTTCTAATTTCTATCACCTGGCTCAGGATCATTTATGAATAAATGAATGAATAAGATGGAGGGGATGAATGAGTTCACCCTCTTCAGGAGTTTTCATGAGCAATTTTTAAAGTGCAACCCTTCCTCCCACACATAGGGAAGAGCCTCATCAAAGTCCACCTAGTCCTAGATGACAATTTAAATAAATAAATGAACAGCTCCTGCTCACTCTGGCAGTCATTTCTGATAGGCTATACACCTAGATTAGGAACGCTTTCTGATTCAGGATTGCTGAATTTGTGCTGGGACTATTAATAGGTACGTGAAGGGACATAGGTATTGGGGCCCTGGGAGGGCCTTCCCTTCTGATAGCCACCTTGCTCTTCACAGCACCTGAGGTGCAATTATTTTTAAAACTCTGTGTATCCAATATAGGTAGGTCATGGGGAAGGCAGTACAGCAAAGAGAAGACAAGTAATGACTCTATAGCATCTTACTACACTGATAGACAGTGACTGTAACGGCTGGGGGGTGGGGGGAGGACTTGATAATATGAGTGAATGTTGAAACCACAATGTTGTTCATGTGAAACCTTCATAAGAGTGTATATCATGATACTTTAAAAAAACTGGGTATATCACATTGCCAGAAAAGTGATCTCTGGTTCAAGGTGGTCTGGTGGTAAAAGGCTCTGGGCTTGTTTTTTTTCTTTTTTTTGAATGTGGCAAGAAAGTTAGATTATCATCTACCTGTCTATCTATCTGTCTATCTATCTATCTCTCTATCTCTCTATCTCTCTATCTATCTATCTATCAATCATCTATCTTTTTTTTGGTATCATTAGTATACAATTACATAAGCAACATTGTGGTTACTAAATTTCTGGGCTTGTTCTTATGACTGCTCACAGGCTTTAATGCATGGTGTATGTGTGCACAGCCTGACCAGCTTCTCCGCTGAGCTTCTTTGCTGAAGAATGGGTCTGAACCTATGAATTTCATGTCCTGAGAACATTGGTTTATTTCTCTTCATATGATCTGTTCGGTAGCTGCTGCCTTTGAGGCAGGGTCTTTACCAGCAGCATGCAATGAACATCCACTCCCTCTGAGCTCCCTACACATCCAAAGGGGTTGTCAGACCATAAACCAAAGGCTCTGTTGTATTACTGTGTTGATTCACCCTAAGCTGAGAATCAAGGAAATGTTTTCTGGCTGATTTAGAAAGCAAATAACATCATGGAGCAAAAACATTGTCAGGGGGCCGAAGTGGTGGCCAGATGTCTTACACAATCACAGAGGATGGAAGGCTCCTCTTTGTTAGGCATTGAGGACGTGTCTTCCCTGAGGGAGGGTGAGAATTCCCTATCTCATCTTCCCAGTTTGCTGGACCACAGTGGAGGAAGGAACTCATCAATTGCAGGCCACTCCAACCCCAGCACATTTTCCAAAGCACTTCTTGTTTTTTCAAGCCCCGTATTCCCAGAACCAGGAAAATTTCACTTCTCATGGGGCAGTAGGAAAAGTCAGGGAGCTGCAAGTGGAAATCTTTAGCCGCCGAGGATGAGTAAAAGGCTGGTGGAGTCCAGCCTTCCTAACAGGCAGCTGCGTGGCAGGCTTCCCAGCTCCCACTTTGCTCCAGGGTTGCAGCTCCAGCCCTCTCCCAGACCCCAGCGTGAGGAAGCTGCTCCGGACAAGCACATTACCTCTTAGAGTTCACCTGCATTCCCATTCCTGTTCTCTCTTTTCTATTCAAACATTTCCACCTCATGATCACATCCTTCCGAGCGGACGCACCCTTTGACTGTCCTTAGCAGAAGGGGGCAGAGTATGAAGCCCAAAACAACTAAACTGTAATAAGATGTTATAGTCACCCAGTGTTTTACCCAGTTCCCTACTTCACACAGGTGCACTCATGAAGCAGGTAACAAAAATTAGGCGCAAGGGGGTTCCTTTGTGAGATGAGGTGGAAACGGGAGGGAAACACCATCTAAGAGGCGGCAGCACGCTTTGGCAGGCATGGGGATCCTCACGGAATGAAGAGTGTGGGTGAGGTGACCAGAGGAGGACCTGTCCTTTGCTTTGTCCAGCCTCTGCCGACATTCCTTGGATTTGTGGCCACAAGGCCACGTCTTAAAGGCCAGCATCTTCACATCTCTGCTGCGTCTTCACGTTGCCTTCTTGGTGTGTCTGTGTCAAATCTCCTCTGCCTCCTTTCATTCAGACACATGTGTCTGCCTTCAGGGCCCACTGGATAATCCAGGGTGAGCTCCCCATTTAAGCATCCTTTCATTTCATCCCGTCTCCTAAGACTATTTCCAAATGACCTAACGTTTACGCATTCCAGAGATTAGAGCCTGATATCTTCGGGGGCCGTTATGCAGGCTGTTGTAATGTCTTGCCCATTTTCTGTCTGGATTGTTTGTTTTCTCTGCTGTTGAATTTTGAGACTTCTTTATATAATAGTCTAGATACAAATCCTTTGCAGATATGTGGCTCACAAATATTTTCTCCCATTCTGTAGCTTGTCTTTTCACCCTCCTCATAGGGTCTTTGGCAGAACAAATGTTTTTCATTGTGATGAGATTCAATTTATCTGTTTCTCTTTTTTTTAGAGCCTGCTTTTCCTGTCAGGTCTACACACTCTTCACCTAGCCCTTGGTTCTGAAGATTTTTCCCAAGTGACGCCAGTCTATGTCTAAAAGTGTTAGGGTTTTATGTTTCACATTTTCTCTAAAAGTGTTACAGTTTTATATTTTATATTTTACGTATGAGTCCCTGCTGTCCCTGCTGTTTGCCATGGTGAACTTTATCACATAGTTATGAAGATGGCTAGGTTCTGTGGTAGTAGACTGTATTACCATTTGCATATTCGCTCTCTCTCATCCCTGTATGAGGATTATATATCTGTGCCCATTGCTAGGCAGGAGACTGATACCCTCAATGTCAGGTTCAAGGATATCCACTGTAGCTAGGATGCCAGGGTCAAGAGACCATCACTGCCACTGCAGAGGTCTTTCCATGCCCATGGAGGGAATGACTGGACACTAGAACACAGCTGCTGAGACCCCCGGCCCTATAGCTCTGCTTGCCAGGGGAACATGGTTGCAGGGGCAGGAAAGGGGGTTCCATCTCACCCCTGCCTTTCAGATTGCATGGAGTGCATCTGATTGGCTGAACCAGACCCACAACCAGAGCCCATCTGCTAAGTCTACTGCACAGGCTACTAACCGCTCCAGGCCTCACCTTCCATCATACGCTTTCTTCTCCTTCCCTTCCTTTGTTTGAAGGCTCCTTTATTGTAAAATATAGCAAAAGTACAGAAAGCACTCAAAACAAAGTGTCCAGCTCAGTGATTGAGCAAAGCAACCCTCACGCACATCTCCCAGTGCAGAGCTAGGATGTCAGCACCCAGACCCCTCTCTTTCTCCTGCCAGCACTTGCCGCTCCCTTCCGCCTAAGTGACAATAAACCTGACCTTTATGGTCATCACTTGGTGGTTAAAAAAAATTTTTTTTGCCAGTTTAACATGTACCCCCTAAATTTCATTTCTATGGTTTCATTTTGCCTTTTTTTTTGAGTTTTATATAAAGGGACTTATGCAGTACTCTATTTTTGCTTCTTTGCTCAACATTGTGAGGTTAAACACTCCAGCTGGCCCAGACAGTGACATTGTTGTACAGTATACCACTGTCCGAGTTATACCACCACTTAGGCGTGCTACTGCTGACAGACATGGGAATAGTTTCCCAGTTTGGCTATTCCAGGTAAGGCTGCTATGAACACTTACGTACATGTCTTTTGATACGCATGTATGTGTTTCAGTTGGGTATACATCTAGGTGATGTTAATTTTTTTTTAGAAGGTGAGGTTTAGGTAAGGATGACGAAAATTCTTTTTCTTCTTTTTTCTTTCTTTTTTCCTTTCTTGTCTATGGATGTCCAATTGCTCCAGCATCTTTTGTTGAAAAGGCGTGAGAGGTTCTGTTTTGTTTTGTTTGGTTGTTCCAGCCAGAGTGAGCCTCCTAGACTAAAACTCGGGCCATTCCATTTCCCATTTAAATAGTTCATTGGCTTCTTACCGCACTGAGGGGACACCTACCTCTCCAGCCTCAGCCTGGGCCACTTTCACCCGCCTCCCACTACACCCCAGCCACCCTACCTTCTTCTTAGTCCCCCAACTTCAACGCCTTTGTGACTGTCTTTCCCTTTGCCTGGAAGGCTCTCCTCCTGGATCCCCATGAGACCAGCTCCTCCTGACCACTGAAGTCTCAGTTTAAAATCACCTTCTCAGGTAAAGCTGCTCTGACCACGTACAAGAGCAGAACCCTGTACACCACTGCCCATCCTGCTGTATCACAGCTGCCTGCATACACCATCCACAGCCTTGGGCACCATCTGGAACTCCCTTAATTACTTATTTATTGTCTACCCTCCCCAGTAGGTGGTAAGCTCTAGGAAAAAGGGGCCAAGTTGTTGATCTTGTCCACTGTTGGTTCTCCAGTAGGCAGCCCCCTGCCTGGCATACAGTAGTTGCATCAAAAGCATCAGTTAGATGTCATCAGGTTAGAGTTGGTGATGATATATCCAATTTTGTCCCAGTATAAGGAGAAGTGTCCTAGAAACTAGAGCTGTGTGAAAAGGCACGGGCTGTTTGGCATCTCTGAAGTCCTTTCCCTGGGATGAGATGACACAAAGATGTCTCCGTATCTTGAGAAGACTGAAAGCAGTGTTGATGGCTCCTCTCAACTCTGAAATGGTGTTTCTGGAAGTCAGGGGGAGAGGAGAAGTGGGGATTGCAAGTTCAGAGTTCTGTCAGGTCCATGGAAGGTGGGAGCTGTGGGGTCCAGTTTGGAGAGTCAGTGTTTTTATTAATCAAAAGAAAAGGTACTGGGAAAACAGGTAAATACAAGAATAAGAGGGTATATGAGACCCCAAACTCTTCTCTGCCCTTCTGAGTCTTTTCTTCCCCATATACCCTCACCCTACACCCCACAGGTGGAGTTGACCATTTTTCAAAACTGGTCAGTGTCTTACTCTACTCAGATTACTATAACAAAATATCATGGACTGAGTGGCTTAACCAACATTTGTGTCTCATAGCTCTGTTGGCTGGAAGTCTGCGATCAGGGTGCCAGAGTAGCTGGGTCCTGGTGAGGGTTCTTTTACAGGTTTGCAGACAGCTGCCTCCTTGCTGTGTCCTCACATGGCAGAGAAATAGAGAGAAATAGAGACAGAGATGGGGGTGGAGACAGAGAAGGGGGAGGAAAAGAGAGAGAAAGATGTCACTCTCTGGTGTCTCTTATGAGGACACTAATCCCATTGGACCAGGGCCCCACCCTCATGGCCTCATCTGAATCTAATCACCTCCCAAAGGCCCCATTTCCTAATACCAGTATAATGAGGGTTAGAGCTTCAACATATGAATCTGAGGGAGACAATTCAGTCTATAGTAGTCAATGAGCGTTGATTCAGTGTCCATTGCTAAGACATTAAGTTATCAACTTGGTGACTTCCCAGACCAACTGGCATACTCTATGTCACTGAAAAACAGATGGAATTCTATATGCAACAATTTTCCCCCAGTCTTGTCCTTTGCCCTTGTACTCACCCAACATTACATGTAGGGGAGGGATCTAGAGCTGACACGGTAGTGGGGTGGGGGGCGGGTGTGAGGGTTGGATGAGAAAGGATGTCCTGGACAGGTAGCACCCGAGCTAAGTGCTGAAGGATGAGGAGATGCTGATTCAGTCAGGAAGGGGGAAAGGGCTCCCCTGGTAGACAGGAAGGCGTGTATATGTCCGGAGACGTGAGAAAGCATGAGTACTCTGGGAATGACCTTCAACTCAGGAGAACTGGAGGCCAGATTTGGGGGGACCCAAGCTGGAGACACTCAGGGTCAGATCCTAAGCGGGGTTGTTTTTTTATTCTGAAGTTAATGAGGAACCCTAAAGGAATTCAGGCAGAGAAGTGACATGGCCACATATACATTTCAGAAAGATTAAGCAGGCAGCAATGTGGAAATCGACTGGAAGAGACAAATAACCAGAGGCAGGGGGCAAATTAGGAGGGGGTTGGAGCCATCAGTAGTGAGAAGTGCGGGTTCATAGTCCGAGGCGGGGTTGGGAGGAGGAAAGGGATTTAAAGATGCCTGAGCAAGAGTTGTCAGAACTTAGCTGGGCGAAGGGAAGGGAAGGAAAGGGGATAGATGGAGGGACCATCCCCTAAAACTCGGGCCCAGAGGGAGAGCGCCACAGGAGAGGGGTGCCCAGGCACCACCGCCGTGGGCCCAAGCAGCATCCCGGGGACACGCTGAGTTGACTGCTTAGATACACACATGCAACAAGATGGAATTTAATTTTTTTCTTCCTCTTCCCTAGACATTCCCAACGTTCTCCTAGTCAATCAGCAGCATCCATATGGCCTCAAAGGGAATGTAAATGTAATAGCAGTAGAAAAGAGGAAAAAAATGTTAAGACTTTTTTTTCCCTTCGAACTAGGCTCTTGAAAGTCAAAAGGAGAGGCCCTGAATGGAACAGAAGTTGGGGTTTATACATAAAAAGGTGACGATACAGATACTCCTTTGGGTAAAACCAGCCAAGAGTCAAATACAGAGTCAGGCTTTTTTTTTGTCTAAGCCAAGGATTCTGGAAAATTTATACCCCGGAGGAAATAACTGATCCAGGTTAGAAATTGTTTGCCATGATGACTGACGGGTATGCAAGATGCGGAGAACAGTGAGCCCATTGCGCAGGCAATGACATTGAGCTTGTGAAGTTCAGATGTTTCCAGATCATCTCTCGAGGTACTTTTATGGTTATAAGGTGGGGAACAGGATGGTTTTAAGTCTTTAATGGAGGGCTTTCCTTCTTGTGAATGTTTTCTGTCTTGTCCTAAGTGGTTAATTAAGAAGCTCTCAGTCTCTGGCTTCAAGCAGGATTTTATTAACCAGTAAGACTAGCAAATAGAGGGCCTGGAAAAATATAGGGCTTAATAAAAAGTGTAGAAAATTATTGATATTTTTTAAAAACATGGAAGTCTATATTATGCTTCCACACAAAAAAACTAGAATGAGAATAGAGGGAAGGTGCAGTGAAATCATCATCCTTAGGGTATGGTGGCCAAAGATGGGAGGACCCTGGAGGTGCACGGGTATATGTGTGTAGGTGTGTATGTGTGTGTATGCATGAGATGGAAGAGATCTTGAGCACATTTGTTAACAGGGAAGTCTCAGCTCTACATTGGTTGAAATTCCAGTTCTCCCATCTATTATCTCTGCGACTTTAGGCAAATTGCTTCCATCTGTGTGCCATATTTTCCTCATTTGAAAAACTGGGAAAAAATTGGGTTTACGGTCATAATAACCTACATGATAGAGTCTCTTTTGTATTATGTTGTGTGTGTGTGTTTTCTTTTTTTAGGGCAGTTCCCCATCTCTCCTCACTTTCCCCAACTATAGATATTATAAACTCCCCCTGAGCAGGTCATTCTGTGACATAATCATCTCTGTGTCTCTTGTAGCAACTACTGTAGTATATCCCACGTAGTGGACATTCAATGCGCACCCGGCATACAAGCAGCTGCTCTATACATATTTGTTGAATAAATGAACAAATGTTGAACTGCATGTGGTAATTACAAGAGTTGGCACAATTTGTAAAAACCTATTTTTCTTCTCAGCGCAACTATTACTCTAGGCGAATGCACATTTTAGTATTTCAAGGTCAAATAAATCTGCAATAAAAATTTATCTAACAATCACTACACATTCAGAGCACAGCGTGATCGGGGAAGAATTTCAGCCTCAAATACAGGTATATATAGTCTTTGAACCAGTTGGTCCTCAGAAGAGCTGACAGTGGTTATAAAAGTCGGTTTGTCGTTGCCTGCGCTTGTCTTTCTTTGATTTGTCTTCACAGCCTCCCTGTTTGGGAGTAAAATGGAACCGGTAATCAGACGCCAAAGACCTAAAAGAACAGGAACGGCGAATACGGCTTGCTGTGACCCTCGCGCCACCCCGTAGTGTGCGGCCGACGCAGGGGCGGCGCGCGCTTTTGAAAACGGAGGGGGTTCAAAACGCAACGACTGCCTGTGAGGCGTTGTGTTGGCCGGTGGGCCGCCGAGGCAGCTGCGGAGTCTTGCTGGGGGCCTCGGAACCGGTTTCCAGGCCTGGACCTCTCGTCCTCCCGCCCCGCGGCCCCGGTAAGGAGAGCCGTTCGCGGGCGCTGGCCGCGCGGGGGCGTGGGGCGGGCCGAGGCCTCCGCGTCTGGGCGCCTGGAGGGAAAGTTGGCGCCGTCGGGAACTCGGCGTGAAACTGGCAATTATCGCAGGGATCCTCTTTGCGACCCAAAGCTGCGGGCGCGTCTCAGTCATGCGGTAGGGTGGGGATTTCAAGAGAGAAAGTGCCCATTTTTCGATGCGAAACCTGAACTTTTTATGGCAGCCGCGTGGAAGACAGTGACCGACGGGTTTGGGAAACGCTGGCCTCTTAAGCTGACGTTGTTTTACAAATGGTTTTGCAGATGATCACGGCGAGGCCGGGTCTTTGCCTGAGGCGAAACCCAGCCTTTGGGGGTATGTTCGTTAGGCAATGGATCCCAACACTGGGCACCTGGTGGAAACAGTTCATTACCCCAGCCGAGCGAGTCTCACTGTCAGCTCCCGAATTGGTGAAGGATTGCTGGTGGGAATGGAGTCGGGAGGGGTTGAGAAAGAGTACGCACCACAGTTCCCTCCTTTGAACCTCTCAACTCCTGTTGCTTCTAATTTTCAAGTGACCTGAGTGAACAGGTGAAAGGATTTTAAACAACCCAGCCCCTCTCTAATTTCCTGGATCGGGATAAATGGTCTGTAGCTCTCCCTGCAGGAGTCCTACTGATAGTGTATGTGAGGTGTAAAGGACCTTAGAAAAAATCTGATTACAATTCTCCCTTTCTTTTTCATTCTACTTCTCCCCCCTATTTTGCCTTTCTTCGCAATGATCTCCTTTTTCCCATGTTCTTTTTTTCCGTTTTTCTGCTGCCTGTCTACACTTTAGCTTTGCCAGTAGTGTCTGTGTATTTGTTTAGCTATAGGGTGGCCTAGGATCCAGAGGTTATTGACATATCTGTTGATTAGCTTGCTGAGCCCTGTTAACTTTTTAATACTGTTTCCTAAACAGTACTCGATTTTTAAAAACCATCCTAAATACTCCACGGACTATGAAATTCTGCCCTCAGTCATTACTGTCATTTCTAATATATCTTCATCTAAAATAATCACAATTTTATGCTGTTATTTTCACAAGAATCTTGTGATTTAGATTAGTATGGTTATTTAGCAATTAATATATAGAGAATGTGTAGACAATATATAGAGAGTCTGAGACAGTTTGGGCTAGTGGCTAGAAGCCATCTATCAGACTAAGGCCTAAACTGTTTAGTCATGGAAAAGTTGCCTCAGACATCTGTGAAATGGATAGGATGTGGTACATGCAGGTGCAAGTAGCTTGGAGTGGACGGTGGGACAGTCCTAGAGTGTCCTAGAATGTAATGACATTTTAAAAGACTTGTATTTAAACTAGGTGTTTTTAATTGGAGGAAGATTTTTTTTTTTAAACACACTCCTTTTGAATATCAAATCCTCTTTATGCTGAGGGGGAAAGAAGGGCAGTGAAACTTACAAGGCAGTAAGATTTCCAGGACACCATACTAACCAGATTTTTTTTGCATCCTACTTTTCTGGCTCCTCCTCGGGCTGTTTTTTTCTTCATTCCTCAGAGTTAGTTGTCTGTTTTGTATCTACACTTACTTCCTAGGTGGTCTTATCTAGTCTCTTGGCTTTAATACCATATATATGCTGATATGCCACAGATTTATAGCTTTAGCTTGGATCCAGACTTATATCCAACTGCCTATCTCACATTTCTACTTGGATATCAAATAAGGCATTCATAATTGACTTCCTGGTCTCAGTCATGGCACCTCTATTGTACCCTTGACTTTTCTCTTATTCCTAACAAAAATACAAACATTAGGAAGTCCTGTTGGTTCCAGATTCAAAATATATCCAGAACCCAACCATTTCTCACCATGTCTACTGCTACCATCCTGATCCAAGCTACCATTATGTCCTAGATTATTGCAGTGGCTTCCTTATTGGTCTGATTGCCTCCACCCTTGTTCTCTTTCAGTTAACAAACACAAGCGAGAATGATCCTGTTGAAACATAAGATGGAGTATATCACTCCTCTGTGCAGAACCTTCTGATAGCTTCCCATTTCTCAGTAAAAGTTGAAATCCTTACTGTTACCAATGCTCTTTGAATAAGCCATTGTCCTTATGGCTACAGTGCTCTACTTGATATGCCATCCTCTCTCCCCAAACTCTGATTTCATTTCCATCTCCCTCATGCTAGCTCTGTGGACTTGGCTTATCCTTGGACATTTCTGCCTCAAGGTCTTTGTACAGTTGACCCTTAAGCAACATGGGTTTGAACTGCATGGGTCTACTTTTTTTTTATCTTTCTCCCTTCTTTTTCTTCCTCCTCCACTCTTAATATGTTAGGTGTCATATTCTGTACTCTTTGTGTATCCCTTGACTGACTTTGTAGGTAGCTGATTTAATTTTGCATTTGGTTAGCAATTAATTGGTCTACTTCCTTTACTGTGATTTAATTTTCTCTGGTGACAGCTGTTTACCTTAGGAGCACTTCCATCTAAAGCAGTCTCTTTAAAATACCCTGTAGAAATAGTTTGTGGGATGTAAATTCCCTCAACTTTTGCTTATCTGGAAATTGGTTTAATCCTTCCTTCAAATTTAAATGATAATCTTGCTGGGTAGAGTATTTTTGGTTGGAGGCCCTTCTGTTTCACTGCGTTGAATATATCATGCTACTCCCTTCTGGACTGTAAGGCTTCTGCTGAGAAGTCTGATGATAGCCTGTTGGGTTTACCTTTGTGGTGATCTTTTCTCTCTCTCTGGCTGCTTTTAATACTCTGTCCTTGTCTTTGATCTTTTCCATTTTAATTATTATGTGTCTTGGTGTTGTCTTCCTTGGGTCCCTTGTGTTGGGAGATTTATGCACTTCCGTGGCCTGAGAGACTACTTCCTTCCCCAGGTTGGGGAAGTTTTCAGCAATTATTTCTTCAAAGACACTTTCTATTCCTTTTTCTCTCTTCTTCTTCTGGTACCCCTATAATACAAATATTATTCTGTTTGGGTTGGTCACACAGTTCTCTTAATATTCTTTCATTCCTAAAGATCCTTTTTTCTCTCTGTGCCTCAGTTTCTTTGTAGTCCTGTTCTCTAATTTCTATTCCATTTACCATCTTACCATCTCCTCTATCTCATCTAATCTGCTTTTAAATCCCTCCATTGTATGTTTCATTTCAGCTACTGTATTTTTTAAGGTATCTATATCCCTCCTGAATTCATCCCTTAGCTCTTGAATATTTTTTTGTAGCTCCATTAGCATGCTTATGACTTTTATTTTGAATTCTTTTTCAGGAAGATTGGTGATTTCAGTTTCACTGAGCCTCTTTCTGGTGTTTGAGGGATTTTGGATTGGACAAGGTTTTTCTGCCTTTTCATAACCCTATTGGATAATGAGAAATATTAGGTTTGTGTAGGCTGTGCCCTCTAGTGCCCAGAAGCTCTGCTCTTTGGAGCTGCCCAGCACCTGGTATGATGGTAGTGGTCACAGGGGAGCAGTGCCTGTGCCTACTCTAAAGAGAGAGCTCTTTCCTGCTTCCCGGCTGCAGTGCCTGCCTCCACGAGCATGCAAGGAGCAGCCTCTGTGTTAAGCCCCTAAGCTGCTGTAGGTGGGGCTGCCTTCCTGCTGGCCTTGAGCCATGGCGGGGGTCGCAGGTGAGCCATGCTGATGCCTGCCAGGAGGACAGAGCTCTTGTCTGCTTCCTGGCAGCAGTGCCTGCCTCCACTGTCAGGTGCAGGGAGCAGCCTCTGCGTTAAGCCTGTGTAGTTGCCTAGGCAGGGCTGCCCTCTGGCTGGCCTGGCACGATGGCGGGGGCAGAAGATTTGCACACAGGTGCTGGCCGGGAGGAAGGAGCTGCAGTCTGATGATCACAGTGGGGGCCTCGGGGCTGTGTTGCCAGCCAGGGGGATGGAGTGCCTGAAGCTCCTCAAAGTTCCCAACCTGCTGGGCTGAGTGTGCCGCTGTGATTTTGTCCACCTGTTCCTTCTCCTGAGCAGCAAGCTCTGTAATCCTTGCCCCTTTAGCACCCCTCTCACTGTTGGGAAGTCTTTCAAAGTACCTGCCTTTTTTTTGTCCCAGAGCACCTGCTTATGGGAACCTGTTCTCCACAAGCAACTTGAATCTCAGTCTCTGACTTTGCTTTTCAACCCCTCTAATCTCCAGTGCACTATGCAATGTGGGTTTGTGCTCCCACAGTAGATTTCTAGGGCTGGGTATTTAGCAGTCTTGGGCTTCTACTCCCTCCCCGCTCTGATTCTCTTCCTCCCACCGGTGAGCTGTGGTGGGGGGAGTGCTCGGGTCCTGTTGGGTCGTGGCTTTGTTACTTTACCCTTTTCTGTGAGATGTTCTCTTTTTCCAGTTGTAGACTGGCTGGTGCAATCTTATTTCTGGTCACTCTTTTAGGAATAGTTGTATTTGCTGTATTTTAGTATTATATGTTGTTTTGGGAGGAGATTTCTGCCTCACTTCTCAGGCCACATTTTTTCAAATCCTGCATGGGTCTACCTATACATGGATTTTTTTCAATAAATATACTGAAAAAATTTGGGGAGATTTGTGACAATTTGAAAAAGCTTGTAGATGAACTGTGTAGCCTAGAAATGTTGAAAAAATCAAGAGAAAGGTACGTCATGAATGCATAATATTATGTAGATAATAGTCTGTTTTATCATTTAGCACATAAAATCAACAATAGGCTTTTAGTAGTTAAGTTTGGGGGGAGCCACAAGTTGTATTTGGATTTTTGACTTCACAGGGTATGAGTGTCCCTAAACCCAGATTTGTTCAAGGGTCAACTGTATTTACTATTTACTCTGTCTGGCAGACTACCCTAGATGTTTGCCTGGGCTAGCTCCTGCAATTCCTTTAAATTACACCTTATCAAAGAGACCTCCCATGACCACCCTAATTCAAATTCCAAGCTCCTTCTCAACACTTTGTCTCCCTTCATTGGTTTATATTTGCCCTGAATATGTCATTATCTGATATATTTATCTTATCGTTTGTTTGGGTCTCATGCGATGTGTCTCCAGTGCTTAGAACAGAGCCTAGTACATGGACAATGCTCAGTAAGTATATGGGAACTAATGGAGTGAAGTTTCTCATTGGGTAGAAAGAATTCTTGTAAACTCATTGAGATGCTCCTTTACAACTTCCTGTGAGGAAAGGTGAATGAAGATGGGAGAAGTGGGCTCAGAATCAGTAGAAATATCTTCTCCAACCCACTCTATTAAAATAGTTTATTTTTCCCGAAATACCTGAAACTTGTTCCAGAAAAACTTATTCCTTCATTTTAGCTAAAAATGTCACTTGATAAAATGAATGTATTTTTGGCAAGTGCTCAAAAGGGGATCTTCAGTGTTCTAAATTCCAGGAAATATGAAGAGAGTGGTGATTGTAGCTACATTAAAGGAAATTAACAGCTTCTCATTAACAAAGTTAGGCATTTGAGATGCTTTTTTCTTGGCACAGCATTTTTAAAGATGCTGTTTACTAAGGGCTCTGTAAAAAATTTAAATAAATATTCTCTCTGCCAATTTTTATAGACAAACCAAACAATCTTATAGACATGTAGGAACAGTTTGCTTTATAACAATCTAATATAAAAGTTAACTTTTTCAAAAAAGAAAAAGTAATTTAAAATTTTTTTACAAAAACAATTCTTTAAGAAGCATGTTACAGAGGAAATAAAAAGCTTGGATTAATTTGCTTGTGTATGCAGTATGTATGTTTTATTTTCATAGACAATTTAAAAGTAGCAAGCTTATTGAGATATAATTCATATGTCATAAAATTAACTCTTTGAACCTGTATAGTTCAGTGGTTTTGGAATAGTCAGAATTGAATATTTTAAACCACATCTAAATTTTAGAACATTTTCATTAACCCCAAATGAAACCCCATACCCACCAGCAGTCACTTCACATTCTCCCTTCCCTCCAGCCCCTGGCAACACTAATCTATTTTCTGTCAATGGATTTGCCTATTCTGGACATTTCATGTAAATGGAATCATAAGTGGCTTCTTGTGTATGGCTTCTTTCACTTAGCATAATGTTTTCAAGGTCCATTCATGTTGTTCTACATGTCAGTACTTCATTCCTTTTTATAACTGAATAATATCCTATTTTACAGAATATATTATTGAATAATATTCTGTTGTGTGTATTGTATACCATATTTTGTTTATCTATTCATCATGTGATTGATATTTCTGTTTCCTCTTTTTGGCTATTAAGAATCATGCTGCTTGCATAGACAAATTCTTTAAAGGATATAAAATACTGATTAATAACTATACCTGGGAAGTATGAGAAGACTTAATTTTTTGTACTGATAACATTTTTTCAAAACCAAGTGCATGTATTGCTTTTTAATTAAAACAAACAAAAAAACCCTATCATTAATAGTATGGCCTTGGTTATTTTACCTCTCTGGGTTTTAGTTTTCTCCTCATAATAACATTAGAATGATAAATTGGAATAATAAAATATTTGTTGTAGTCTTTTTCAGTTCTCAAATTTTATGTTTATATGATAAAATAAATGATAGCATTATAGGAATTTTTTCTTCGTGAATGAGAATTGTATCCCTTATAATTGCAGTGTAACTTTCCATTTATTTTCATCATAGGACCTAATGGAAGGACCTAGACCTTCCATTATTACAGTGGAAGAAGTCAGTAATTTCAAGACACCAACTAGATTATCTGAAAAAAAGAAATCTGGTAAGATAGATGCAAAACCTTTTTAAATTATTATTGCTTTAGAAATGTCTTAGTATTATTATAGTTTGATCATTTATTATGTTTCATACACAGTTTTAGCATAAATCCTCTTTATAATGTTGATCTTAACAAATAAGACTTATTTTATAGGCCAGGGCTTGGTCATTAGTGGGTTAGTTTTATTCTAACAAATTTGGAGGTTCTCCCTTATGCAGAATTAACTTAAACATTGAGGAACTACTTTAACTTGTCCCCTCATACATCATTGCTCTTAGGAGGGAAAGATGTTTTCCAAGGTAGTTCAATGGACTATGAGTAATCTTTTCAACAAATGAAAGCAATTGGATATCCATATGCAAATTGACACTCAGCTCACATTATATACAAAAATGGCTAAAATTATAAAAGCTCTTGAAGATAACAAGAGAAATGTTACTCATTTCTGAATATAGATTTTTGTATATTGGCCCAGTATTCTGCAACTATGCTAAACTTACCTATTCTATTAGCTTTTTTTATAGATTGCTTAGTATTTTGTACATAGTTGGTAATGTTGTAGATGAATAAAGACAATTTTACTTTTTGTTCCCAGTCTGTATTACTTTATTTCTTTTTTCTTTACTTATGGCACTTGATCCAGTATATTTTTGAATAGTAGAGGTGTGAGTGGACATACTTGCCTTGTTTCCAGTGAAGAATCTTGTTAGATGCAGTTTTTTCACAGATGTCCTTTATCAGTTTGAGGAATTTTCCTTTTACTCCTGGTTGGTATCATGAATGGGTGTTGAACTTTGTCAAGTGCTTTTTCAGAATTTATTGAGTTAAAGGTCTCTTTCCAGTCGGTTAATAAGGCAAATTACATTAACTTTCAAATGTTAAACAAACTTTCATTCCCAAAGTAAAGCCAGTTTGGTCATGATGTATTTTATATATTGCTTGGTTCAAATGGCTAATATTTTCTGTGGTCATGAGAGATACTGGACTTTCTGGTTGTCTTCTTTTAGAATGTCTATCTAGTTTTGGTACCAGGATATTCTATGTTCATAAAGAAGTCAAGTGTTTTCTTCTCTTCAAGAGTATATGTAGAATTGATAGCATTTCTTCCATAACTGGTAGAATTCCCTAATAAAGCCATGTGGGCCTGGAGTTTTCTTAGTAAGCATATTTTAATTGGGCTATTCAAATTACATATTTCTTATTGTGTAAGCTTTGTTAGTGTTTTTCAAGGAATTTATCCCGTCTCCATGTTAAATTCATTGGCATAAAGTCATTCATGATATACTGTTATTACCCTTTTAATGTCAGTAGGATCTGTGGTGATAGCACCTTCATTTCTGATACTGATATTTTGTATTTTCTTTCTTCTGTGATCAGCCTAATCTGAGGTTTATCTATTTCGTTGAATGTTTCATGCTCTTGAAAAATAATATTTTCTGCTGTTTTTGGGTGCAGTGTCCCATAAATGTCAATTAGGTCAAATAGGTTGACTTGTTTTATTCAGGTCTTCCATATCTGTACTGATTTTCTTTTTACTTATTCTATTACTGAGAGAGAAGTGACCCCCAACTGTAATTCTCGATTTGTCTATTTGTTTCTTTCAGTTGTTTATGTATTTTGAAGCTTGTTATGAGATACAGATACATTTAGGATGGCTGTTTCTTTTGATGAATTTACCCCTTCACTCTTACGAAATATCCTTTATCCAGTGTTGTACTCTCTCTTCAAAGTCTTAGGTGATATTAATAGAACAAGTCCAGTTTTATTTTTCTTAGTGTTTGAATGGTATATGTTTTCTAGCCTTTTACTTTTAACTCGTTTGTATTTTTATTTAAAGTGAGTTTATTATAGACAGCATGTAGTTTTATTTTGTTTTGTTTTTACCCATTTGGACAACTTCTGCCTTTAATTGGACTGTGTGGCCATTAACCACATGTGGCAATTTAAATTTAGGTTCAAATGAATTAAAATGAAATAAAATTACAAATTTAGTTCCTCAGTTGTACTAGCCATATTTCAAGTGCTCAGTGACCACATATGGCTAGTGGTTACTCTGCTGGACAGCACAGATAGAGAACATTTCCATCACGACAGAAAGTTCAATTGGACAACATTGTTCAGACCATTTACATTTAATGTAATTCTCATTGGTTGGATTAAATCTATTTTGCTCTTCTGTAGCTTACTGATGATTATTTTTTCTAATGTTTGTCTATGTGCTTTATTTCTGGTAGTTTTTGTTGCTTTGTCTTAAAATTTAGCTTTTCTTCTGCTCTATGATGATGTTTTTCTTATCCATTGTGTTTTACATTTCTTGAAATCCATTAGGATCTTTTTTACATCTTTTTCTTTCCTTGTTATATTCACGTTTCCTTTGTATTATTGAGTATATTTTAAAAATTTATGTCTTAAGGTTCTTGTCTGCTGATTCTACATCACTGTCATTTTATGCTTTGTTTCTGTTGGTTTATTTTTCCACTGTTCTAGGTCATCTTTTTTTGCTTCTTTTATGTCTGGTAACTTTTTATTGGCTGCTGGACATTTTACATTGTTGAGCACTGGATTTTCTTATTGTTTTGGAGGGTGTGTGATCTTTTTATGTCACAGTTAAGTTACCTGACGGTTAATTGAAGTTTGCTTTTAAGCTTTGTTCTAAGCTTCTTCCTTGGACTAAAATTTAACTGTACTACTAAGCTGTGACCCTGACCCTTTATAGAACTTTACTAAATACCTTGTATGTTACAGGGTTACTACACTCTGGCTGATCATACGTGAACTATTCCTAGACCTGTGTTATCTTTACACAGGTAATTGTTTAGCCTACTGCTTGTGTTTGATGCTTTCTCTGACATTGGAGAATTTTATCCACTTAAGATAAGAGTTTAGCCAAACCCTCAAAGGGAGATCTCCAGGTCTCTGAGGCTTTCTTGTTTTGTGGCTCCCTCTCTGCTCCAGATTCCTAGCTACTTATGTCTCCTTGATCTGTGATCTCTGTTTCCTCAATTTGACAAGACCTCTGGGCTGTGCTTCTCTGTGAAACAGCCTTTGAGCATTAAGTTACAGCAATGATAGAGTTCATATCATTTGTTTACCTTTTGTCAGAGTTCACAGCCCTGCTCTGCCTATTGTCAGGTATCTGAAAACCATTCTATGTTGTCAAGTTTTCTAGTTGCTTATGGTGAGGTGGCACTTCTGGAAGCAGTTAATTTTTCGTGAGCAATGTTGGACTCCTCTATTTCTTTTAATGACTGTATGATGCTCTATAATATAGATATACTATGATTATAACTGTAATGATGATTACTTAGGTTTTTTTGTTTGTTTTTTGCATCACAAAAGCAAATCCCAGTATTCAGATGTGTGCATGCATGTCCATGTGTGATGTCTCTGGGCACCTGCTATAGCTCAGTCATTGGCAAACTTTTTGTAAATGGCAGATAGTAAATAATTTAGGCTTTATGGGCCACAAAGGGGCTTTGTTGCACATTCTTCTCTATTTTTTAAATCATTTTAAAATGTAAAAAACATTCTTAGCTTGTGGGCCATGCGAAAACAGGCCGTTTGCTGATCCCTGCTTCAGTGATACTATTGTAAGATAGCGCTCCAAAAGCAGAGTAGGTAGTTCATGTTGCTCTCCAAAAGACTGTGCCATTAATACTCTTAACAACAGAGTGTTGTGTAGGTTGCATTTGTGGAGGTTTTTTTCAAATACTAATTTTATTTTTTGTTTTTCTGACATTTAGCATTATGTTCAAATCCGTGTATAAATATTCCTGCCTCTCCATTCATGCAGAAGCTTGGCTTTGGTACTGGGGTCAGTGTCTACCTTATGAAAAGGTGAGTATAAGATTTCAGATGAACCTTTCTCTGTGGAACCATAGTACTTGGAGACAACAATGAATATGAAAATTCAGATATTCAGAATCGGGGTATGTTCCTGATACAGCCTGACCACTGTATTCCAGTCCTAGAACCTTTTACAACTTGCCAGAGCTCTGCCTCGTATACTTTTTTGTAGCTTTCTCCTGGTGGATTATTAGAGGAGTATTCACCTTACAGTTTTTCCTTGGCTTGTGTGGGAAAGGAACAGGACTTCTGTTCTTTATCTGGAACTCCTATTATTTGGATGTTGAGCTTACTGGGCAGATCTCTGGTCCACCTTTTTTTTGTTGTTGTTCTTAAATTTTCTGGGAGATTTCACAACTTCATCTTCTGATATTTTTGTTGAGTTTTTTATTTTTGTCTATCTTGTTTTTAATTAATTATATGAAAACTTTCCTTTGAAAATGACATTCTAATTTACCTGAAGAAAACAAGATCCCTGATTCAAAAAGACATATGCACCCCTATATTTATCGCAGCACTATTTACTATGGCCAAGATATGGAAGCAACCTAATGAATGGATAAAGGAGATGTGTATATGTAGAATGTACATATACACAATGGAATATTATTCCGCCATAAGAAGAAAACAAACCATGTGCAACAACATGAATGGAGCTAGAGGGTATTGTGCTCAGTGAAATAAGCCAGGCAGAGAAAGACAAGTACCAAATGATTTCACTCATTTGTGGAGTATAACTAAAGGAATGAAACAGCAGCAGACTCACAGACTCCAAGAAGGGACTAGCAGTTACCAAAAGGAAGGGGTAGGGAGGGAGAAGGGGATTAAGGGGCATTATGATTAGCACACAGTGCAGGTTGATCACAGGGAAGGCAAAGTACAGCACGGAGAAGACAAGTAGTGACTCTATAGCATCTTATTATGCTGATGGGCAGTGACTGCAATGGGTGGGGGCGCGACTTGATAATATGGGTGAACGTTGAAACCACAATGCTGCTCATGTGAAACCTTAAGATTGTATATATATCAATAACACCTTAATAAAAAATGACACCCTAAGTCTGGGGGTGGTAGAAATGTTCTATATTTTTATCTGGATGTTGATTACACAGGTATATACACATCTGAAAACACTGAGCATTTAGTATGCATGTGGTCACGAATTACTCTGTGTATGGCTCACAGGTTCTCAGTTATGCCAGTAAACCTGAGGCTAAAAGCCTCTGCTGTAGCCCGTTCCAAAGCCAGTCTCCTATCTTCAGAATCTGGGGGATAGGGGATGGGCTGCTGCCTACCGATACAGAATCTGGGAAGGTAACTAGGAATCCACCTGCTTTCTAAATAACTTTCAAGAAGTTTATTGGGACTGTTAATTACTTTCATCTGCTTTCCGAGCTTCCAGAGTTTGTTACAATTATCTCCTCTTCATTATTTTCATCCTTCTTGATGGGTATATGTCTTAAAATATCCATTTGCTTTTATTCTAAGGGGCTTGGGAGGGATCAAAATTATATGTGTATATATGTTTTAAGCGATCAAAATTATATGTATGTATTTGTTGGTGAAGAATAGTCTGTTATTCTTACGCTCATGAGGTGATACAAGGCTACCATTTTAATCCAGAGGTCTGGATTTCTTAATGTTAAATCAAGTTTGCATTCGTAGTTCAGTGTAGTAGTGATATCTTATTATTTTGTAATAAACTGGATTCATTTGCTATTTGTTTAGAATATTTCCATCGATATATAAGTGAAAGTGGCTTGTGATTTTTTTCTGTTGTCCATGTTTGATTTTTTTATAAAGATTAAACTAGACTCATAGATCCTTTTTCTATTTCCTGAAGCAGTTTGTGCAAGATTGAATGATAGGTTCCTTCAAAGTTTAATAAACACCTGTAAAATTATCTAGGCTTTGTATTTCTTTTGGGAAGATTTTAAACTCTTGATTACATTTCTTCTTTTATCAGTTTTGTACTTTTCTAAGAATTTGTCCATTTTGCCTTTTAGATTTATTGGCATAAAAGTGTTAGATTTGCTTATACTTATCTCTCCTGAACCTGTAGATATGTCCCCATTTTTGTTTGTAGTATTATTTGTGCTTCCTCTTATTTTTCTTGTGCAATCTTATCAGAAATTTGCCTATTTTATTAGTCTTTTCAGCAGACCAACTTTTAGCTTGGCAAAGTATTTTATTCAGATTTCAAAAATATGTTCTTGTCATTTTTTAGATTAGGATATGCTATGGAAAAGGTGAAGATGGACTTGTTCACTATATTGTAAACATTCAAGAACTATGGAGTACCCCTTGAAACTTGAAAAATGTATTTTCATAATAAAATGGTATGGAGGTCGTTATCCCCAAATATTGTTGTCTAAAACTGAAGGAGATTTAAGAATAGTGTAGACACACTTATGGATGATGGATGCGTATGAATTAAGAAATCTACTAACCCTTTGAATGAATACATGTCTTTTGATTTCAAGAAAAGGTCCTGCAAAAATTTAATAGATTCTTGATTCAGTCTGTTGTTTTGTGTTCTTATGGTCAAACTTTTTTATCTTTTAACTATTGAGACTCTTTCATTAGCTCTTGTGCTCGTGTGCTGTGTACACTTCATCCTTGAGGCTTCCCGACTCATATATAACTGCCTATGTTACCAGGTAAACCTTTCCCTGACTGTTTCACCTGTTTATTTAGGACTCAAAACATTTACACCTCAGATATTCTTAAAATAACTGAATCTTCCTAGAAAATACACACTTTAGTTCTCATTTGTATGTTTATTGTCTCATTAAGGGCATGTCTTTGAATATATGGTAAAAGGTGTAAGATGGATTGGTTAGTGCAGAGGAGTGGTGTTTGTTGGTAAAGAACAGTCTTGTTATTATTTGCATCATTACATATGGGCATCTTCTTTAAGTTTCTTAGACATTAGTGTTTACTAATGTTCTATAACTCATCTCTGGTACATATAGCTAAATGTTTGATAGTTGGTAGTCTCACATGGTCGAATGGAAAAATTAGAAAATAATATGGTAATTTTAAAGTTTAAAATTTATAACATTCTATTTTTTTCCTTCTAGTTTTCTTTTTAACCCTTCCTTTCCAGCAATGGATAGCAGACGTCTCTTGTAATCAGTAGATATATCGGTATATCTCCCAGTTAAAAAGGATATGTAATAGAGGTGTTGATCATCTAAAATATATTAAATATATTTTTTAAAAGCAACAAATTACCATCAAGTCCTTTTCAAAATTTGGAAGTTCTTGTTAGTCTTTTGAAATGTATTAGGGTTATTATTTTTCCATACGTTTTTTTGGTTAATTATTTTTTAAGATCTCCAAGAGGTTTGTCTCATTCTCCGTGGGCTGTGAAGAAGATTAATCCTAGATGTAATGATCATTATCAAAGTATATATCAAAAGAGACTAACCAATGAAGCTAAGATTTTGAAAGACCTTCATCATCCGAACATTGTAGGTAGGTTTAAACTATTTGGTAACAATATCTAGTGTAATATTCTGATTATCCAGAAACAGCTCATATAATCTCTTAACTGGTTTCACTAATACAAATGGAGATGGTGGTGTAATTTGGCAGGAATCAAATTAATGTGAACATTCTAAAATAAAAATTAGTATATAATATTTTTAGGTGCCTAAGTATATATTTAAAATGCCATGGGTTTAGATATAGTCACTGTAGTGCTCTTCATTACAGATTAAAATTTCATGGGACTATAGTTCATTATGGTGCTGAATTCACTATGGAGAATTCAGAAATATAAAATGATCTTCATTTATGTAATTTCCTTATTTTCATTTTTAATATAAGTAGGGCTGGGGAAACCATTATATTTAGGAGGGCTTAGAGTATTTAAAAACATTTTAATTTGGGATACTATTGGCAAACACTGAAGGCATTTTAAATTAAGTTTACTGAATTAGTTATAATTAAGAGCTGTTTCATTGTACATTTGTCAGGGTTAGTCCAGATCCATTTTCAGTCACATTACTAGAACTTAAATACTGTTGTTCTTCCCTATTCCCTTTGTCATATTTTCTTTAAGGCTATCGTGCCTTCACTGAAGCCAGTGATGGTAGTCTGTGCCTTGCTATGGAATACGGAGGTGAAAAGTCTCTTAATGACTTAATAGAAGAACGATATAAAGAGAGCCAAGATCCTTTTCCAGCAGCCATCATTTTAAAAGTTGCTTTGAACATGGCAAGAGGGTTAAAGGTAAATATGCCATTGTATTGTAAATGACTTTTGTGGAATCTGAAAAAACTAAATACTTAATAGTATATCTAATTCTAGGGTGGAATCTTTTTCTCCTTAGAAGGAGTTGCCTTTTAAGTTAATGCCTTTAGAGAATTTGTCATGTGTAGAATGCACTATTTCCATTTTAATTAGCAAATTATTGTTTGAGGCCTTCACATAGCCTGAAATAACTGAAGTGGATAGTTTTGTGTATAGAGATCATTTGTTAGATTTAGTTAAAAGGATTAATAAATTTAATAGAAATTCAGAGATTATTTTTGGGGGTGCAGCCTAACTCTGTTGATGTAAGCAAGCTGCTTACAGATTGCTTTGTGGGATGTTAAGTTTTGGACATCATGAATGCTCATCTATAGGTCAAATGAAAAAAGTTCCTTTGATGTTATGCAAATGAATTGTTGTACTTTTGGATAGACACAATGTAAGAAATACAAAGAATTCTGTACCCTAAATAGCCTAAACTGAAATGACTCCAGAAAACTTGGATGACTCAAAAGTGGATCACATAATGATACTGCAAGTATTATCAAAACTGCAAGTTAAGAGTTCAAATAAAATTTATTCATGAAATGTGAAACGAGAAAAAAGTAGTTTTTCTAAATACATATTTTAGTATGTGTATAGATAAAACTGATTTTAAATGGAGATAAACTAAATTTGAATTATTTAATAAGTAATGGTTCAAATGTATCTGTATAATGGAATTCAGAAATTTATTATGAATATATTTGAGCATATTCAATTTATTACTGGTGATATTTAAATTAAGCACAGTTGAAGTGTTCTAAGGTATATACGAAGAATTGTCTGCAATATTTTCAAGCTTAGCTCACATAAACATAAACAAGTTGTGCAGGACATTTTTGACTAGGGAGGAGTATCACTATACTTGTCAATTCTACGAAAGGGTTAATGTGTAAAAGAAAATGTGTCTTAGTTTACATTCTGCTTCCCCTTCTGCTTGTGAATTTCTTGTAGCCGTGTCATGTGTCATTCTGCAGTATCTCAACAATTTGTCAGAGAAAGTATGCCTCATTGTGAAGATTCTGAAATTATTTCTAAAAATTACTAGCTTCAAGTAAAATTGTCAAACATTTTGAAATCTGCAGATATAAAAGTGTATGAGGTGGGACTGGAAATAAAAAGGTTAATTTATCTTTAAATAGACATCAATTTCCAAAGAATCTTTGATTGCTAGTCAGCGTGGCAGACTGAGATAACATGGCATGTTCCCTGTTTTCTAGCTGCAAGTAATTTGAAATGATGGACTGATACAAACCTGTAGTTTAGGAATGGAATTCAAGTGGTTATTTTTGTTTGAAGGTTATCATTTTTTAATTTATGTTTTTGCTCAGATGTTAAATTTTCCACTATTTTAGTATCTGCACCAAGAAAAGAAACTGCTTCATGGAGACATAAAATCTTCCAATGTTGTAATTAAAGGTAACTTTGAAACAATTAAAATCTGTGATGTAGGAGTCTCTCTACCATTGGATGAAAATATGACTGGTAAGTAGTATTCTAATTAAAAATTTTTAATTTTTATACAGTTTTTAAGTTTCCAATTTTTATATATTTAAATAGGTAATAAATTCACATTCCTCAGAAATCAAAAACTTTATGAAAAGTGTACAATAAATATCCCTCCTTTCCTGTTTCTCTTCCTCGCAGCCCCTTCCCTTGTCAAATACACAATACAAATTATTGGTTTCTTATCAATAAATATTTTCACTGAAGGGAACATTGAAAACTATTTCCAACCTGGTTTGGGATTTTTAAGTGGTAAAAGATCTGGGAATAGAAAATAAAATTTTAATAAGGCTTATTTTATTTTTTTATTAAAATGTTGGTTTTAGGTAAAAAATTTTAATTAAAATGTTGGTTTTAGATAAAATTTAAGGTTTATAAAGAATTAATTTAGCATCATCACAGTGGCAAGATTTGGGAAACTGATAGAAGAAACTGGAGTGGAAATAGGAAAGAGTGGAGTTAATAAAGGCCAGAACTGTGGCAAGAACTAAGTGTCAGCCTCAAAGAGAAAGTCTCTGCTTTCATTAGGTTATTTAATAAATAATATTTAATTTGCCTTTTTATATGAATATAAGATAAGGGAAGGTTAGTGAATGTTGTTTAGAGCTTACATACACCTTAATTCCTGCTGACATAAAAGATAAAAGTCTACAAATCATATTGAGGGAAAAAGCCAAGCTGAATTAAGTGACTATCACTAATAAAGACAGAACTGTCATGAACCCATAGGCTAAACAACTGCAATAAAGTTGGAACTTAAGGAAATAAATGGAGAAATTGTCAAATAGAATAAAAATAAGATTTTATAGCATAATTTTTTAATCTTCAATGAATCAAATAGACAAAACTAAGATGTAGAAGATCTGAGCAAATAATATGGCCAATCTGTATGCATTAGAATATTTTTTTAAGATTAACCACATATTAGGTTACAAAAGAAGATTACAAAAAATAGAAATAGTTGAATGGTTGATAATTCATTATCCTCAGTGCTGTAAATCTAGAAATTCGTAGCACAATTGGAAACAAACCCCCCCAAGTTTTTTAGTAATCTAAAGTACTTGTAAATAATTCTTGGCTGAAAGAAAGCTACTCTTTAATCTGGCAGATCCCTATAGGAATCTGACATACTTAAAATGGAGTATGAACCCTTCCTCATCACTGGAGTCACTGCCCATGTGGACTGGTCTGTAGACTCTTAGTCGTGCATTCCATTAAGTGCCTCTCAGATATAAGGTGGTGTGAGGGAAAGCCTTCAAGGAACTTATACTGGATATGCCCGCCTTCCAAACCTTACCATCCTAAAGCTGAGTTAAGTGGAAAGGCTGTCACAGAGACATCTTCCAGGCCTGCCACTGGCTACTGACCTAGTCTGGCATCCTCAGACGAGCCTGTGCATTCCTCAAACGGGTGAATGGGCACATGCCTGCTTGTTCACCGGTCTTCACCCTCCTGCCTCCACCGTTCTCATGTTTCCTTCTTAGTCCTCTTTTGTTCTTCCAATGCTAGTTTCCTTAGTTTCCTTTTCTTGTAAATTTCTGGAGCCCCCTCAAGGCAGAACTTTCCTTTGGTTCCAAAGAGAAGCTCGTGTTGAACAGCCTTCCTGTCTTGTTTTGTTTTTCTATTGTTTGAAAGTGAATTAAATTCTGTTTGTTTTCACTTTAGCCCAGTTCATGAAGAAAGGGAGATTATAGCAATCAAATACTGAAAAATTCCCATTTTTAATAGAATATACCCTAACACTCCCTAGTACATGTTTTGTAAGAGCTTGAGTTTTTTGTCCTATTCATAGCAGAAGTACAGGTTTTAAATTTGAAAAGGAAAACTTATAAAATGATCGAAGAAATGAGTACCTTTGTTGACCAAAATGGAATTAACTTAGAAACCAGACACAAGATACCTAGGAGACCACCCAGGTATTTGGAAATTCAACAACACAAATTTAAATAACCTGTGCATCAAAGAAAATGACAAGGGAAGTTGGATATATATTTAACATTTCAAAATGTGTGACATACAGCTGAAGCAGAGCTTGGAGGGAAATGTGTAGCTGTGTGCATGATTATATTAGAAAAGAGTCTAAATCAATAACCTATGTTACATTTTAAGCTAGAAACAAGTACAAAGCAGATCCAAAATAAGTCAAAGGAAATAAAGATATGAGCGGAAATCAGTGAAATAAATAACACTAGAAAATATTAATAAAGCCAAAAGCTTGTTCTTTGAAAGTTCATGAAATTGACAAATCCTTAGCTTGGTTGATCACGAACAGAACACAAATCGCTGACATCAGGAGTGAAAGAGAGGTCATCACTAGATTCTGCACACATTTAAAGATTAATGAACTATCATAAAGAGCTCTGTTTACAAATTTGATGACTTAGATGGACAATTTTCTTGAGAAATACAATTTACCAAAATTGATACAGAAAGAAATAGGAAACCCAGATAGCCCTCCATCTATTAAAGAAACATTTCCCCAAAGAAAACCTGAGACCCAGATATTTTCTGTTTTCAAACAGACATCTAAGGAAGAAATGATACTAATTTTACCCAGAATTTATAGAAAATAGAGTAAGGACCACTGCCCAGTATGTTCTGAGGCCAGCATAACTCTGATATCAAAACCTGACAAATACATCATGGAAAAAGAAAACACAGACCAGTATCCCTCACAAAGATACAAAAATCCTTAGCAGAATATTAGCAAATTGAATCTAACGGTATATAAGGATAGTACACCTGATCAAATAGGGTTTATTTATCCCAGGAAAGTTACAGTTGATACTTAACACAGGTTTGAACTGTGCAGGTCCACTCATATAGATTTTTTTCAGTAAATATATTGGAAGATTTTTTGGAGATTTGTAACAACTTGAAAAAACATGTTTATTACTTTATTGTAAGAATACAGTATATAATACTTATACAAAATAGGTGTGTTAGCCACTGTTTATGTTATTGGAAAGGCTTCTAGTCAACAAAGGCTATTAGTAGTTAACATTTTTGGGGAGTCAAAAGTTACATGTGGATTTTCAACTTCACAGGGATTGACACTCCTGACCCATGCATTGTTAACTGTATTTTAATGTTCTAAGTCAACAAAATTCATATTAACAAATTTGAAAACTACATAGTCATCTCAGTAGGTGCAGAAAAAGCATTTGGCAAAATCCAACTTCCATTCATGGTAAAAACTCTTGCTAACTAGACATAGAAGGGAACTTGGACCTCAGAAGGTGTGTATCTACAGAAAAATCTACAGGCAATATCATACTTGAGAGAATAAGGCCGGCATGCCTACTTTTGCCAGTGTTATTTAATGCTGTCCTATAGTCCTACCATTAAAATACAGCAAGGGGAAAAAGACATCAGGGTTGGAAAGAAAATTAAATTGGTCGTTTTTACAGTTGATAAGATTGTTTAGGTAGAATATCCAAAGAATCTATAGAACACCTTTCAGCTATCATATTTCTATGTAATAGAAGTAAATAACTAGAAAGTGAAAAAATTTTTAATTCCATTTACAAGTACAAAAAGCATAAAATACTTAAGAATAAATACAACAAAAAAATCTCAGATTGCTATAATGAACACTATAAAACATCACTGAAAACTAAATAAGATGTAAAGAAATGGAGAGATCATGATTATGGATTGGCAGATTTGATACTGTTAAAATGGTAATTCTTCCCAAATTGATCTGTAGAGATTCAGTCCAATCCTAATCAAAATCCTGGCTGGCTTTCTCTCTGAAATTGATGACTCTAAAATTTAAATGGAAATGAGTGGACCCATGTCACTTTTGGGCAGACGCTCTAAGAACCAGTGATTCAACCTTTCCCTGACTTAGCGATCATACAAGCAGAGAAATAAGTGGTACTTCTCTCAGCCTAATGACAGTGTAGTTTGAAAACAAAGAACTGAAGCACAGAGATTAAGTGAGCTGCTCAAGGCCACACAGTTTGCAGGTGTCTTTGCACCCAGACACGGTGATCTGGCTCCAAAGTCTGTACTGTTAATACCCACAACCCATTTACATTCCTACCACTTTCTAAGAGAATTACTGTTTCTCTACACCTTGCTAGCTGACCAACTTTTTTAATATTTAAAAATCTGATAGGGAAAAAGTAATTTATGAGGTTGGGTGTATTTTCATGGTCATGCTACATTTATTAACCTTTAAACTACTTGTTGAATCATTTGTCCGTTATTCTGTTGCTTGCCTTTCTTAGTGATCTCCAGTGCTTGCCCTTATAACCAGTTTATCTGGATTTCTCTTGTTTCAGTGACTGACCCTGAGGCCTGTTACATTGGCACTGAGCCTTGGAAACCCAAGGAAGCTTTGGAAGAGAATGGTATTATTACTGACAAGGCAGACATATTTGCCTTTGGCCTTACTCTGTGGGAAATGATGACTTTATCTATTCCACACATTAATCTTCCAGATGATGATGGTGAAGGTATAACTATAAATTTTTATTTATTTTATTTTTTTATTAAGGTATTATTGCTATATACTCTTATGAAGGTTTCACATGAAAAAACAATGTGGTTACTATATTTACCCATATTATCAAGTCCCCACCCATACTCTAATGCAGTCACTGTCCTTGGGTGTAGTAAGATGCCACAAATTCACTATTTGCCTTCTCTGTGCTACACTTCCCTGTGACCCCCCCCCCCACCATGTGTACTAAACATAATACCCCTCAATCCCCTTCTCCCTCCCTCCCCCCCGCCCTCCCACACCCCTCCCCTTCGGTAACCACTAGTTCCTTCTTGGAGTCTCTGAGTCTGCTGCTGTTTGTTCCTTCAGTTTTGCTTTGTTGTATAACTATACATTTTTTTTTCAGTTTTTTAGAATTTATTTGAGCAAAAGTCAATTTGAATGAGGCAGCATCGAATCTAGGAGACAGAAAAGAGCCCCTAGGAGTTGTACAAAATGAAAGATATTTCTAGCCAGGAGGGAGCACGAACAAGGAAGTCATGGTGGCAAAAATGCCGTTTTGGCAGGATCACTCTCCTCTAGGGTCTCGGGCAGACCTCGCTAGTGCTGATCAGGCAGCTCCTGGCCGACCGGCTAAGATCCCATTGCTGGGAGAGCCAAGGCTGTTGGATCATGTCAGTTTGGGGACATGAGGATTGGCATAAGTGGCTCCATTTTGGGCCTGCTGCCTTTTTTTTTTTTAATAAGTTTATTTTGATACCATTAATCTACAATTAAATGAGTAATATTATGGTGATTATACATTTTTAACATAAATTCTAATCTCTTAAATTTGAACTAAAGATTATTTTACAAAATTGTATTTTATCTTTCTATTAAGTTAAAATTTAAAACAGCAAGTTGATTTAGTGGCTTGAGATATAGATTGTATTAATACTGAAGGCTTATTTGGTGCCCTTTCAGTTTAATCTCATACGGATGAGATGCAGATTGAGAATAGGGGGATAAATTGAGAAAATCCAGAGAAGCAAAAAGTTACCTTACCAAATCCCTTGCCTGAGAAAAAGATTGGAAAGCTGTCAAAGAAGAGGTTAAAGGTTGATAGCCCGTAAATCCACAATGTTACTAATCTACACTGTGGCAGGACAATTGAAGAGATTGCCTGTGGTGTAATGAAAAGCATACTGGACTATGAAATGTTTCAGGACGGTGAGTTTAGGCAGTGGCTAAGCTTCTGCATGACTTAAAGTGATTTTCTTTAATTGTTTCAATCTCCAATTCTCTCACAAACAGATGGAACTTTTGATGAAAGTGACTTTGATGATGAAGCATACTATGCAGCTTTGGGAACTAGGCCACCTATTAATATGGAAGACCTGGATGAAACGTACCAGAAAGTAATCGAGCTCTTCTGTGTGTGCACAAATGAAGTTCCTAAAGATCGTCCTTCTGCTGCACACATTGTGGAAACTTTGGAAACAGATGTCCAGTAATAACCTCATGTTCATGACCACCTGAGCTTCAAGTATGGCTCATGTATATAACTGCTCTGTTTACTGTAATACATCTATATAGTTATTATGATAATCTGTAATTATTCAACATTTTGGTCCTATTTTAGGACCACAGCAGCTGTTAATATTTGAACAACTTTCTGATATAAAGGTATTTCATGTATGCTTATGACGATAGGCATTTGAGATTATAGTGGGTTTTCTATAAAGTTTAAGAAATGAGCTACTCAGTATTTGAACTTGTTCATACAGATTTGACACTAGCAATAAAATGCTATAGTGTATATCTAATGTTAATTTGGATTGAGTGACCATTACTTTTATTAATTATCTTTCTCAGATATTCTCTATTTTAATGGATCTGTTGAAATCTTTGTGCAGTACAAAATGAGTCTACATTTGCTTCTTTTAAACATTTAATCTTTTGCTGGCCTTTCTTGGCATGTTTATTGTCACTGCAAGCTGAGAGACTATGGCTCCAAGTATTTTCAGCCAAGGCATGTCTTGTTCTCTTGGATCTCCCTATATCTTTGGTTTTTGCTTTAATTTATCAAATGTATTTTCTGTCCTGAGTCCCTTTTTTATTTTTTATTTACTAATCTATCTTAAGTATTTCAAAGTTCTGTTGTAAAAATGATTAAAACTCTTATAAGACAATATAGAATAAAGGACACTTTAGTCACCAGAAAGCATATTATCTTATTTTATACTCCACTGATTCAAACGTCAGTAAACTTAACTGAGTGAATGTGAGTAGGTTTGTTTCTTCTCTCTTGCCTTTATTTTGTTAATCTGTCAAATGAGGGTGATTTGTATCGGCAGTGTCCATCTGTGAGCCGCAGCCCCCTGAGGACTTTCACTTACTGAATTGTGCTTGTGAAGCTCAATGGTCTACCCAGACTTCACTGCAAAATTTAAAAATGACTGTCACATTCAGTGCAATCCCTATCAAAATACCAACAGCATTCTTCAACAAACTGGAACAAATAGTTCTAAAATCCATATGGAACCACAAAAGACCCCGAATAGCCAAAGCAATCCTGAGAAGGAAGAATAAAGCAGAATAAAACAGACCAGTGGAACAGAACAGAAAGTCCAGATATTAACGCAAACATATATGGTCAATTAGTATATGATAAAAGAGCCATGGATATACAATGGGGAAATGACAGCCTCCTCAACAGCTGGTGTTGGGAAACCTAGACAGCTACATGTAAGAGAATGAAACCGGATCATTGTCTAACCCCATACACAAAAGTAAATTCAAAATGGATCAAAGACCTGAATGTAAGTCATGAAACCATAAAACTCTTAGAAAAAAACATAGGCAAAAATCTCTTGGACATAAACATAAGCAACTTCTTCATGAACATATCTCCCGGGCAAGGGAAATAAAAGCAAAAATGAACAAGTGGGACTAAATCAAGCTGAAAAGCTTCTGTACAGCAAAGGGCACCATCAATAGAACAAAAAGACATCCTACAGTATGGAAGAATATATATTCATAAATGACATATCCGGTAAGGGGTTGACATCCAAAATATATAAAGAGCTCATGCACCTCAACAAACAAGAAGCAAATAATCCAATTAAAAAATGGGCAGAGAACATGAACAGACACTTCTCCAAAGAAGAAATTCAGATGGCCAACAGGCACATCGCTAATCATCAGAGAAATGCAAATTAAAACCACAGTAAGATACCACCTCACACCAGTAAGGATGGGCACCATCCAAAAGACTAGGAACGACAAATGTTGGCGAGGATGTGGAGAAAGGGGAACCCTCCTACACTGCTGGTGGGAATGTAAACTAGTTCAACCATTGTGGAAAGCAGTATGGAGGTTCCTCAAAAAACTCAAAATAGAAACACCATTTGACCCAGGAATCCCACTCCTAGGAATTTACCCTAAGAATGCAGCAGCCCAGTTTGAAAAAGACAGATGCACCCCTATGTTTATCACAGCACTATTTACAATAGCCAAGAAATGGAAGCAACCTAAGTGTCCATCAGTAGATGAATGGATAAAGATGTGGCACATATATACACAATGGAATATTATTCAGTCATAAGAAGAAGACAAATCCTACCATTTGCAACAACATGGATAGAGCTAGACGGTGTTATGCTCGGTGAAATAAGCCAGACGGAAAAAGACAAGTATCAAATGATTTCACTCATCTGTGGAGTATAAGAACAAAAAAAAACTGAAGGAACAAAACAGCAGACTCACAGAACCCAAGAATGGACTAACAGTTACCAAAGGGAAAGGGACTGGGGACGATGGGTGGGAAGGGGAAAAAAGGAGCATTACAATTAGCAGACATAATGGGGGGGGGGGGTACGGGGAGGGCTGTACAACACAGAGAAGACAAGTAGTGATTCTATAGCATCTTACTACACTGACGGACAGTGACTGTAATGGGGTATGTGGTGGGGACCTGATGATGGGGGGAGTCTAGTAAACATAATGTTGCTCATGTAATTGTAGATTAATGATACCAAAAAAATGTTTTTTAATATTGTACCTAAAAAAAAGAAAAAATAGCTGGCACATGGGAGATCTTAGAAAGAATAGAAACTACGGCACTCTGAACTTTAAACAATTCTAGAATTCACTGGGGTCCTTTTAGTATGAGATTGTACCAAGCAATAGTATACAGATCATTAATGAGATATCTTCATCAAAATATTAAATTGACAAGAAAATAAATTGAAAGCTGACCTAATTTATGGAGAAATCACTTAAAATAGTCCCCCCAAAAGAGCCTCCTCTCCTTTGTTCTAGGGACATGTGGTTTTGCCATAGCTTGTCCTGAATTGCCATTCTCTGCAGTTCCTAAATAAACCAATTATGCTGGTAAAATAACTGACAGCTTTATTTTTAAGGTTAATATTAGAAAGAGCATGTACTACTTTTATAACCACAAAGAATAAAAAGAAAAGCAGTACATTCAGTTGTATAAGATAATAAACAGGATATTGATGTTTAATTGGTTCATTATAAAAGCATTGAGCAAACAAAATAATGTTAATAAATTTTTAATAAAATAGTTAAAGACAGCAGTGCAGAAAACAGCATGAAAACATTTGCATTATTACATGTATTTTAAAGCTTCAATTCTTTTCATAACCCAGGCTTTTAAATTTTGGAACCATGTTAACTTACAGGTAAATAAAAGAATGCACATGAACAGATTCTATAGTTACAACCTGGAAAATACTTCCCTGTAGTCTTATTGCCAGATAGCAGGTTAAATGATTTTTTAGAATCAAAAAGAATCTGGATAATTCTTTGCTTTTCAAAATAAGTATCCAAGAATTACACTAGAAAAATGTGTGCATATTAAGGATTATTTACATATCATCATGTTTTCTGGCCCACCAGCCTAGATACATTTATTTCCTAACCTTGGTTCTGTTACTATACATTTTAGCAGCACTTTTGCCAGATGTCTCCGAATAAGTCACATGTATTTTAAACATGCAAACAAGTTTAAAACATAACCATGAGTCATCTAATCCAACTAGGTATCCATTTTATTAATGACATCAGTCCCAGTAATATGTTCACTAAAGTGGCACAGTTAGCATTTTCACACACCAAAAGTTAATGGAATTAAATAGTGTGATTACTAAATTTAATTTTAACTAAATCTGATGACAGGTGTGCTTTTGATTAATGTGACTTTTAAAAAGATTAAGCCATAGAATTCTGTTCCACATAAAAGGATATGAAAACCGTACTCATTATTTGCCATCTTTCCCTTCTACAAATGAGAAATTGAAAGCACTTTCTAAATATATTCAAACTGAGTTACAGCCAAATACCTACAAAATAAAAATTCTGTGTATAGAATTCAGTACTACCTTTAAAAATAGGGCATGGAAATGATCTGTCTTAAAATTTTCCTGTTTGCTTCTGATCAGGCATGAGAGAATCCTCATCCAAAAGGGTGGTTTGTAAAAGATAAGGGGTCATATTTCTGTGGGCAACCACCTTGCTTTGTCAATATTCTTACGTAGGAAGCAAATAATTTTCCAGTTACAGCTACAAAGTTTTATAACAAGATTCAGAGTTCTGGTCAGTATATAGCATCCAAAGATTTTTCCTTTCTTTGAAATGCCCAGATAATTTTCAACAAATTTATCCTGGACTTTTCAATTCATAAGAAACAAAACTGAGGCAATTTTGTGTGTGTGTGTGTGTTTGTGTATATGTCTTAGTATTTTTATTTTGATATTTGTTAGTTTCTATTTATGACAAGGGACTATCTGAACTCATCCATATAATAATTCTTCTATAGTTGAAATTGGCTTTAACTATTAAAATTATACACAAGGAAATTAGGGGTGTTGCAGTACTTAGTTGCAAATAACTTGCCATCTGGTGTTGGGTCAGAAAATGCTATTTCATTAGTGCTGAGGAAACAGCCAAACATGAAGCAATTCCTAAAGAAAAAAAAGGAAAAAGAAAATTTACAACAGAACCGATTTAAAATTCTGATTAAACATTGACACAATTTTAAAGCAATCCAACTATGAAATTTCAATTTCTTAAATAAGTGATAAAAAAAATACCTTAGATTTTTGAGATGGAAGATTAATGGTACTATATCACAGATGAGAAAATGAGGTCTAAAAAAAAAATTGTGTTGATAGGCAAAGGGAACCATACAAACCATCCAGCTGACTCTAGGGGATCCATGGTAATGAGCAACTAATAAGATAATATTGCTAATTAAAAGCCACAGATAATTAAAAGCAAAAAATAACCATCACTAATTTTAACCAATAACTATAATCTTTAACTATACCACACACTCAGAGCTTTAAGAAGGCAAAAATGAATCTGCATTTTGATCACAACTTTCCTTGATACAGCTCAAGTAGGATTGAAAGTAATGAAATGGTTGAAAGTATTCAACAAAATTGAGGGATACTCTATGTAATAACTGGCCTGCACTCTTCAAGTTCTTCAAATGCCACAAAAAAACAAAAAAAGGCAAGTACCAAATGATTTCATTTCACTCATCTATGGAGCATAGAACAAAGCAAAAACTGAAGGAACACAACAGCAGCAGACTCACAGAAGCCAAGAATAGACTAACAGTTACCAAAGAGAAAGGGACTGGGGAGGATGGATGGGAAGGGAGGGATAAGGGGAATAAGGGGCATTATGATTAGTGCACACAATGTAGGGGGGCACAGGGAAAGCAGTATAACACAGAGAAAACAAGTAGTGACTCTATAGCATCTTACTGCCCTGATGGACACTGACTGTAAATGAGATATGTGGTGGGGACTTGATAATGGGGGGAATCTAGTAAGCACAATGTTGCTCATGTGATTTTTTAGTAATAATACAAAAAAAAACCATTGGGTATAAAGATATGTGTTGATAATGTGAATTTCAAGAGAGTTCTCAATTTTGGTAAGCAAGGTTAAAAAATAAAAATTTTTGTGTGCAGGATATATTCTTCTGAGGTCAATCACAGTTACCCTAACTTTTAATAGGTTTCAAAAACAATATGGTTAAAATAATGTTAGCCTAGCTTTGAGCCCACAAAAAAACATGCCCCATGAGGTGATGACATATCTGAGTTGATGCATGGGAAATGAGCATCTAAACTTTTCACTTCCAGATGGAAATTTATAACCTGAAATGGCAAATTACATAGAGGTTGTATGAGTTAGGGATCTTAAAAGAGTTCATGTTAAAACCAAAGCTCCATTTACCTAAGGGGAAAGTACATACAGTCTGAAACAAATTTTTGTTTATCATCAATACTACAATGAAAAATTACTTCATTACTTTAAATCATGCTTGTTAAATGAGCTCATTGACATTCACAGTTATAATTTGCTCAGTACCAGAAGAAAATTCAATTGCTATGAGTGATATCATACAATAAAATGACTTGATTGCATATTATAATATTTAATCTTTCAGTTTCATTCAAAAGAAGACTACATTTTCAGAATTGTAGGTGTTTAGGAGTGCAATAAAGACTAGTGGAAACCAAAAAAAAAAAACAACGGTTAAGAAACCATTCCACCTTAAGGAGGATGAAGACTAAAGAAATACAATGACTAATAGGTGGTCCTGGACTGAAAAAAAAATGCTATGAAGAACACTTGAAACAAACGACGGAACAAATATGGACTATACATTAGATAAAAGTATTATATCAATATTAAGTATCCTGAATTTGATAACTGAAATGTGCTTATGCAAGAGAATGTTCTTAGGAATACACACTGACGAATGAAGGGGTAAAGGGGCATGAAGTACATAACTTGTTTGAAAATAATTGGGGAAGAAGTAAATGCTTAAAACTAGATGAATCTAGGCAAAGGGGTATGTGGGGATTCTTTTTACTGTTCTTGCTCTTTCCTAATTTGAAATTACTTCAAAATAAAAAATTGAACTGGATTCAATTAGAAGATACAAGCTTCTGGTACACTTAACTATAAAATTGAATACAAAGTTTATTGCTAAATTTACTATAATCCAAAGCAAAATATTAACTTGATTAAATAGTTCTTTTGTCTTTATAAGTGATTATCAGGTACAAAAAGAACATTAGATCTGTAGGTTTGAATCCTAACTCGTTTTATTAGCATCAGAGTACATTTATAGTACTAATAATCCCACCTGAGCCTAAACTGCTTCTTATGTGAAATAACTAGGAATAATACTCTACTCTTCGAGGATTTAAACATACATTGCCTGTATAGATGAGAAATTCAGCCTAATGCTCCTCATAGACAGGATAGCTTGTCAATTATGTTACCTGCATTGTCGACTCAGATGTACGAGAAAAGATACATATGTTCTCATACATAAGTTGAGGGCAACTTAATTTTTATTCATTATTGCTTATATTATTACCCTATTGCCTTAGTACTCAAGATATGATCTACAGACCAGCAACATTCAGCATCACCTGAGAGATTAGGAATGTAGAATTTCAGGCTCCACCCTGACTTACTGAAGCACACCTGCATTTTAACAAGATCCTCAAATAATCTACATGCACTTTCAAGTTCTGGACTACTGCACCCGGGAGAACTAGATTAGATACTGGTATTCCTCATACCAAATGTATCTTAATATACAATACAGAAAATAGAGGCATTGCATAATTATCAAATAAAAATCCTTATAGACACAATTTTTCTCCCTGTTCCCCTTTATAAAGTATCTCTGGGTGACTAGGATTATGGCCAAAGACTGGATTTCTGTAGTGGTCTTTGATGTTCTGTCTTAAAAGTGTGTAGAATGCAAAAGGCTAAAATAGTGCTACTCAAAGTGAGGTCCTTATTTTGGTCGAAGTGTAATCTGTTAAGTATAGAAGTTGAGATAGCAGTGTTGTGAAACTCACCCATCCAACCTGCGTTAGGTAAATTAACAAGGAAAATCCATTGGAAAATTTAAGTATACAGTGTTAGTTCAAGTGTACACACAGGTAAAATGGGAAATTCACTAATTTTATTTTTCATTGGGATATAATTCATATGCCTTAAGACTCACCTTCTAAAGGTATACATTAGTATATACACAAAATTGTGCCTAATCACCAATGTCTAATTCCAGAACATTTTCTCACCCCAAAAAGAAACATTACACCATCAGTAGTCATTCTCCATTCACCCTTCCCTCAGTTCCTATCTTTGGATTTATTTATTATGGATATTTTCTATAAATGGAATCATAAAATATAGGTCTGGTAACTAGTTTATTTCAATTAGCAGAATGTTTTCAAGGTTCATCCATATCGTAGCAAGCATCAGTGATTCATTCCTTCTTTTGGCTGAATAACAAACATCCCACCGTATTATTGTACAAATATACCACACTGTGTTTATCGAATTTGGTTTTGTACAGTTCTTTGGCTATTATGAATAATGCTGTTATGAACCTTCATGTACCAGTTTTTGTGTGGACATATGCTCTCAATTCTTTTGAGTATATACCTAGGAGTAATTGTTGGGTCATATGGTAAGTTTAATTTTTCGAGGAATTGCCAGACAGCAGCTGTACCATTTTACATTCCAATTTCCTCCACATCCTCACTAACACTCATTCTTTTCTCTCTCTTTTTTATTATAGTCATCCTGGTTGTTGTAAAGTGGTATCTCATTGTGTTTTGGTTTGTGATTTCCCTGATAGCTACCAATGTTGAACATATTTTCATGTGTTTACCAGCCATTTATATTTCTTCTTTGGAGAAATGTCTATTGAAATGCTTTGCCCATTTTTAAATTCGGTTGTCTTTTTATTGTTGTGTTTTAAGAGTTCTTTTAGATATGCTGGACATACTAGACCCTTATTAGATAAATGATTTGCAAGTATTGTCTCCCACTCTGTGGGCTGTCTTGCTAATTCACTTTTACATTTAGTTACACTTACACATTACAGAAAGTATTATCTTGTCACACGTTGTCAGTGAAAGGTATAGTTTCTGTAATTCCTTTTTTAAACCTCTATTTTGTTTGTACAGATTAGATTTATTGAAATGGTAACTTTTTAGGTTGAATCTAGTGAAAATTTGGGCTTGTATCTTCTGGGTTTTTTTTGTTTTTTTGTTTCATTTGCTAGCAATCCATGTTTATTTTATTTTATTAAAATGTCGTTTGTAACAAATTAGACTAGTCTTTCACCACAGTAAGTTTGACAAGCACTGGGCTAGAATGTTTCAGACTTGGAATGCTGTGCCCTAAACTGAATATATCTAGTACTTTTTTTCAGTGCCCGTACTTGCCTCAGTACAACTTTGATAGTTTTTATACAGAAATGTCTTACCAACATCATACCCCTTGTCTCATGAGCCAGATAAGGTTCTGGGAAAGACAATCAGGGTCTAGAGCCATTTTATTGCTTACCTGAGAGTATCTACTAGTCGTCTTGCAATGCGTTGTCTTCTCTTCAGTCTGAACACCCAGATTCTACTTATCCCACAGATTGCAGGTTCTGGTACATCTGAACACTGCCAAGCCCTGTGACATTCTTTTGAGCTTGGGGATTCTGGGACAGTTGCTTCAGACAGGACACGGAAGGCCTGCAGTGATATACATAAAGCATCTAGATCTGACAATACATACAAATTCACATTTCTTTTTAAAGACCATTCCTTAAAAAAAAAATCTAAAATTCATCTTATTAAATGTTAAAATTCTTTTGACTTTTTGAGATTTCTTGCCTATTTATGTCACACAATGCTTAAAAAATACTAGTGGTATTGCTGTATTGATATAATACATTCTAGTGTTTATAACATTATGAAACTTCATTCTTTTATTGATTAAAAAAATTATAAAAAATGACTCTTACTTTAATGAAGTACATAAACTTCTCCCCTCTCTCTAACCTAAAATGTATATATGATATTCTAAAAACTGGTAACACTAAAGAAGATTTGCATTACCAACTATGAAATTTGGTTAATTTTTTAAAAAACCTTTTTATTTTGAAATATAAATTCATAGGAAACTGAAAAATAGTACAGAGAGGATTGTGTATCCCTCAGTTTCCCCCAGTGGTCACATCTTCCATAACTATAGCATAATAACTAAAACTAAGAAATTAACATGTGGATAATGTGTGTACAGTTCCATGACAACCCACCATACCTAAATATTAATTTAACCACTACCATAATCAAAATACAGTTATTGCATCATGACAAAGATACTCCTCTTAATACCTCTTCATGATAAACACCTCCTTTTCCCTCCACCATCCTTCAACCCTGGCAACCACAATCTCTTCCCTATTTCTGTAACTGTCGTTTTGAGGAAGTTATATAAATAGAATCATACAGTGTGTGACCTTTTGAAATTGGCTTTTTACACTCAGCACAATGCCCTTGACATCTGTCCAAGTTGTTGCACATATTAACAGCTTGTTTCTTTTTACTGCTAAGCAATATTCCATTGTATAGATATACCAGATTGTTTAATCATTTCACCATTTAAGGAAATTGTTTCCAGGTTTTGGCTCTTACAAATGAAGCTGCTATGAACATTCAGGAATAGGTTTTTGTGTAGATATAAATTTTCATTTCTCTGGAATAAATGCCCAGGAGTATAATTGCAAGTCATATGGTAAATGCATGATTGATTAGCTTTTTAAGAAAATGCCAAACTCTGCCCAGAGTGGCTGTAACATTTTACATTCCCTCCAACAATGTATGAAGAGTTCTAGTTTCCCTTCATCCCTGTCAGCATTTGGTATTGTCACTATTTTTTATTGTAGCTGTTCTGATAGGTGTATACTTAACTAAATCTTAACTATCACCAAGAAAATCTTGTTTGTGAAATGAGAATGAGAACATATGTAAGTTATTTGGCTATATTTGCCTATTATCACTACATAAACAGTCTTATTTCTTTAAGATCAAAGAAGGAAACATACAAATTGACCATTTACTACCAATCATATCAACCAGCTGCTTCTTTCTCTGATTAACATACGAGACTATATATATATATATATATATAAATGAGATGAAAAGCAGGAATAAGAAAGGAAAATAAGAAGTAAAGATGGTAGAAATGAGAAAAAAGGGAGGCACTTATAAAAAGGTGTAAGATAAAATTTATGCTAGCATCATCTCAGTCAATGTACTGAGACATAAATATTTTTAAAAATAAAAAGGTATAAGATAAATTTATGCTAGCATCATCTCAATCAATGTATTGAGACAGATAAATATTTTTAAAAGGAAGGAGACATAAATGTGGGATATTATAAAACAGGTAAAAAGAATACATTTGAACTGTAATTTTGTCTAGCTAAAGGTAACCCTGTAAGCATCCTGAAGGCAAAATCTACATCTCTATTCTAGAACAAGGTTTGGCAACATTTTCTGTAAGGGACCAAACTAAATATTTCAGGCTCTTTGGGCCATGTGGTTTCTCTTGCAACTCTCAACCCTGCCATTGTAGAACAAAAGCAAACACAAATAACATGGAAATGAGTAAGCGTGGCTGTGTTTCAATAAAACTTTATTTACAAAAACAGGTTGTGAGCCACACAAGCTGTAGCTTGCTGACTCCCCTTCTAGAATATTGCTAATTATTCCCTAAAGTAGATTTTAATTAAGGGATAAATAATGACTATTTTTCCAAATATATTAACCTGGGCTAAGCCATATGTTCAGTGACTGGGCTCTACAGATTTGCTTATTTAAAATCACTACTTTGTAGTCCATATGGAAATGACTATATGAACTTAAGACTGACTGACTTACCCTTCCTATAGGTAAGGCAAAATCGCAAATAAAATAGAAAAAAAATTACTTCAATTATCCATATGGTCAAAGATATTTAAATGGGGTAAGAAGTCATTAACAGTAGCATTTTGAAATGCTTAATGAGACTTCTACCAACTACTTTATTTTGCTCACAATTGTGTCAACAATTTAAAAGACATATACCATACCTGTTTGATGGGCTCTGCAATTAAGCACCCAACTACTCTCTTCTCATCAGATATGAAGAGAAAGGTTTTGGTTTTGTTTGGACATCTGGGAACAACTTGCTGGAAGCCCAATTCATTATCGACAAGTTCTTGGACATCTTCTACCTAATGTTAAAAACCAAAAGAGGTGAATTTGTTTTAAAAAGCAAAGTAGAAACTATATACATTTATATTAAAAATTTATCATACTATCATTTAGCCATTTTAATCTCTATTTTCTAAATTTAAACACCTCAAAATTACTTCACTCCAGGCATACCTCAGAGATATTGTGGGTTCCATTCCAGACTGCTGTAATAAAGTGAATAATATAATAAAGTCAAAGGGACTTTTGGTTTCCCAGTATATGCAAAAGTTGTTTGTACTATACTGTAGTCTATTAAGTATGCAAGAGCATTATATCTAAAAAACAATGTACATAGCTTAATTTAAAAATGCTTTATTGCTAAAAAATGCTATCATCTGAGCTTTCGGCAAATTGTAATCTTTTTGCTGGTAGAGACTCTCCATGTTGATGGCTCCTGACTGATCAGGGAGGTGGTTGCTGAATGTTAGAGTGCCTGTGGCAATTTCTAAAAATAAGATAATAATGACATTTGCCATGCAATTGACTCTTCCTTTTACAAACAATTTCTCAATAACATGCAATGCTGTTTGATAGCCTATTACCCATTGAAGAACTTCTTACAAAATTGGAGTCAGTCCTCCCAAAATTTGCCATTGATTTATCAACTAAGTTTATGTAATATTCTGAATCTTTTGTTGTCATTTTAATAATCTCCACAGCATCTTCACCAGTAGATTCCATTTCAAGAAACTACTTTCTTTGCTCATCTATAAGCAGCAACTCCTCATCTATAAAAGTTTGATTATGAGACTGCAGCATTTCAGTCACACCTCCAGGCTGTACTTCAAATTCCAGTTCTCTTGCTGTTTCTACCATATCTGCAGTGACTTCCCCCACTGATGTCCTGAACTCCTCAAAGTCACCCATGAGGGCTGGAATTCACTTCTTCCAAACTACTGTTAATACTGCTACTTGAACCTCTTCCCATGAATCACAAATGTTCTGAATGGCATCATTTCCAGAAGGTTTTCAACTGACTTTACCCAGACACATCAGAAATCACTTTCTATGACAGTTGTAGCCTTATGAAATCTATTTCTTCAACACTAAGACTTGAAAGTCAAAATGACTCAATCTGTGGGCTACAGATGGATGTTGTGTTAGCAGACATGAAAACAACATGAATCCTATTGAACAGCTTCCCCAGAGCTCTTAGGGACCAGGTGCATTGTGTCAATGATCAGTCTATTTTGAAAGCAATCTTTTGTTTTCTGAGCAGTAGTCTCAACAGTAGACTTAAAATGTTCAGTAAACCATGTTGTAAACACATATGGCTGCATCGAGGCTTTGTTGTTCTATTTATAGAGCACAGGAAGAGTAGAATTAGCATTATTCTTAAGGGCCCTAGGATTTTCAGAATAGAATGAGCAGTCTTCAACTTAAAGTCACCAGCTACATTAGCCCTAACAAGTCTTGGAAGCCAGGCACTGACCTCTCTAGCTCTCAAAGTCTTAGATGGAATCTTCTTCCAAGAGAAGGCTACTTCACTTACATTGAAAATCTGTTGTTTAGTGTAGCCACCCACATTAATTCTCTTAACTAGATCTTCCTGGATAACTTGCTGCAGTTTCCACATCAGCAATTGCTGCTTCACCTGCACTTTCCTTCAGCCTCTTGAACTAACCTCTGCTCGCTTCAGGCTCTCCTGCAGCTTCCTCCCCTCTCTCAGCCTTCACAGAACTGAAGAGAGTCAGGGCCTTGTTCTGGATTAGGTTTTGGCTTCAGAGAATGTTAGTGGCTAGTTTGATCTTCTATCCAGACCACTAAAGTTTTCTCCATATCAGCAATAAGGCTGTCTCCTGTTTCTTATCATTCATGTGTTCCCTGGAGTAGCATTTTTAATTTCCTTCAAGAACTCTTCCCTTGGATTCACAACTCAGCTAACTCTTTGGCACCAGAGGCCCAGGTTTTGGCCCATCTTGGTTTCTGGCATGCCTTCCTCACTGAGCTTAACCATTTTAACTTTTAATTTAAACTGAAAATCATGCAACTCTTCCTTTCACTTGAATACTTAGAGGCCATTGTAGGGTTACTAACTGGCTTAATTTTAATATTATAGTGTCTTAGGGAATAGGGAGGCCTGAGGAGGAGGGAGAGAGATGGGGGGCTGGCCAGTTGGTGGAGCAGTCAGAATGTGTACAGTGTTTACAGATTGAGTTCACAGCTCTGTATGGGCATGGTGCATGATGCCCCAAAATAATTACAATAGTAACATCAAAGATCACTGGTCACCATAACAAATATAATATGACGTTTGAAATATTGTGAGAATTACCAAAATGTGACAGGGATACAAAGTGAGCAAATGCTTTTGGACAAACGGTGCCAACAGACTTGCTTGATGCAGTTGCCACTGATCTTCCAATTTGTGTAAAATACAGTATCTGTGATACACAATAAAACAAGGTATGCGTGTATTGATGCATGTATCTGTGGATGCCACTTTGGAAGTAGGGTTTTAGAAATCTATTTTAAAGAACCTAATGCTGTCTCAGCCTTATTCATTTTTCTTTGGGGCTAAACATCCAGCCCAAGAAACAGGCAACGCCAATATGAGAAACAGACACTGAGGCCATTAATCTCATTGAAAAGTTTAGTTTACCTTTCACAAGTAGAAGATGAAGGTAAAAGATAAACTATGGAGCCTTATCTGTTTTCTTTAATTCTAACACTCCTTTATTTGTCTTATAATTTTTAATTTAGTTTTATATGAACTACTATATCATTCCTTACATGTGTACCAAAGCGGATTTTCCATCCGCAATAGTTACACTTCAACATAGATTGTTTTGGCAGTGGGAAGGATGGAGAGGGAGTGGGAGGAGAACAAAGATTAAAAATCTCATGTTTCCTACCTTTCTGATGGCATAACTTGGATCACGTGGCAGGACCAACACGATTTTCCCATCCCAAAACTCTGCTACTACACGTTCTTTTTTCCAGCCCTCCAGAGGAAAAAAAGTCACAGTTTAACTCGAAGATAAAAAAGACACCCATTAAATAATTTCTTTTGGAGAGGACAAAAGGAAGAGCAATCAATGATATAAAAAAGATAAGACAAAATCCAATTAAATGAATGTGGGAAAGGAAATAAAAGATTCCTAAAATAATGCCTGTCCTCAAGGGGCTGACACCCTATTGGGAAACAAGTAACAAAATCTATTATAAAACAACACAAAGTCAAATAGGAGCCCTTCATATGAAATAGAGAGGAAAGAAATGATGAATTATTAGGAGTGGGGAGGTACGAGATGGGTAGGAGAAAAAGACTTTTAATAAACCAGGTTAAAAACATCACGAAGCATGAACTGCAGCAATAAAGGTAAGGGGAAAAGGGATGCACTTAAGTAGCAGGCACAATCATAAAAATAAGGCCAACAATAAGATGTATTTGCATTAGAGAAGTGCTTGATCAAGAGGTGGGACTGCTCCTCTCAGAATGGGAAAATCATAGGAAAGTTGTTTTTCTAAGGTTATCTACACTGAAGAAACTAAAGTGGTAAGAGAGGGGATCTCCTCAAGTCTTTGAAAGTTTTGTATCTTGACTGTTCAGTTCTGCCCAGGAAGCTAGAGTTAAAGATGCAGGGTGTTCACTTGATCGAGAATATTCTCATAGGATGAATAGTTTGAAATGGCACTTTTATTAAAAGTTAAGTTTTAAATGCCACCAGCCTGAAATACTAAGGACAACAAAACTGCAGGTGATGAAATATTTATGGATATACAGATCTTTCAATATTTAAGCAAAAGAAATGTAAAATGTCAAGCAGTTTTACTTTTAGAACAAATTGAAAACACTATTTTTTACTTACTACATATTTGATTCCCTCCAGAAATCTGTGGTGATGCTGGACATGATGCAGTTCATCTTCGGGGTTGGAAGCAGTGTAGATCATGCCGCAAGGCTTACACATGGTGGCTCCGAAATGTTTCTGACCTGCATCCTGTAATTGGGGGAGGAAAAAAAAAAACCCATCGACACATATCACAAACAGCTTCTGTATTTAGTTAATGTAACCATCATTCAAATTTCTCATTACTTTTCTCTTATGCTGGCACAAGTGAATTACTAAATGAAAGTCTGGTTACTATATCCTCTCTCACCCCAAACAAAAGATACCTAAAAATGCAATAAACTGATTAAAGAAATGGATTATCTCTTTGAATGGACAGTGTAAAAATATTAAGATTCTTCAGCTAGGCACATAGTTCTAAGGAGGAATAAGACTAAATCATAAAAATTATAGCTAAGATGAAAAATGGAGCTTCTTTATTAAACTCTTAAATGAGAGACCTAATAAAACCTATTTCAAAGAGGCAGGGCAAAAATTTTAGGACTTCTTTATTCATTATAGTATTTTTTCCTTAAGTGGTTAGGAATATTAAAACTTTCGCCCCAAGTGTTGATTAAAAAAAATACATAATAAAAGCTCAAGAAAACCATGGATAAATTCATGAATATAGGGAAGTCAGGAATATTCAATGTCTTGGCTTATTAACAACCATTCTATGTCGTAAAGCATCACTTCCTGCTATTGAAAACACCAGGTTCTGAACTGTCTATTACAGGAATTGCCAAACTTCTGCCAAGGGCCAGACAGTAAATATTTTAGGCTTTGCAGACCACACATGGTTTGGCACATATTCTCTTTTATTCCCAACACTTTATAACATACCATGTTAAATTAACTATGCTAAGACAACATGTCTGCCTTCATGTTATGTATGTAAGAGTCACAAACACAAGGAGCTTTGTTTACATTTACTCACAATGATGAGCTGATCTTTTGTTTCTTTATTTGTATCTCTGGTATTCGTACTTTTTTGATTATTGATCTGTTTCAAGGAGTTAGTAGATATGATGGATCTCACAGATGACTGTTCTTCAACTAGGGATCTTGAAATAGAAAGTTGATAAACATTATTTAATAATTTAAAAATGTTTGAGGAAATTACAATGAAAAGAAAATAGATATAAACTTATCATTTACAGAGAACCTTGGAATTTTGGGGCTTTCTATTGACAATAACTTGATGAACTAATAGGGCTAGGAACAATGAGGAAGCTGAGGCCCACTCAGAGAGGCTCATAATTTACTCAAGGTAAGGTAAGCAGTAAAGAATGGCAGTAAGACTCAAAACCTAGTCTTCTAACTCCAAGTTCAAGGGATTTTCCTCTATAGTATCAGATGCACATATGCAGGATCTTTTAAGTTGACTTCACCCTTAAAAAATGATCCTTTTTTGGTTTTTCAAATCTTAGGACAATATTTACCTATGTAAGATATAAAGAAATTCCTGTAATACCACAGCAAATAAGTATGCTCTATTACTGATCTCACTGATTCACAGAAAGTCATCTACTAGTATTGTGGAGAGCGGTTGGGACAGAAGGAACAAGAGTACAGGACAGGACTGAATGTGTTTTTGTGCCTAGTCTCCATCTAGGGCCTGAACCGGGCCTGACTCTGAAAGAAACATTGAAAAGTTTCCTAAATTCCAGAAACAAGTATCTCAGGAATGTAGGGAGGTCTTATCTCAAGGCCAGCCACCTGGACCAGATGCCCCCAGGCGTATGTGACTTAAGTATTGGATTAATGTCCGATTGTATTGATCTGTGGGCAATACTTAAGTGATTGGATTGAGGTGCTTGAGAAGGGTGTGTGAATCTAATCTGTAGGCAATTCATGTGTATATAAGCCATGCCAGAATAAAGCTTCTTTGCATTCTGCACCAGACAGTTTGCCCTCCTGTTGTCTTGTATATACAGGGCGAAGCCCCCACTCAGGAACTGTTCGACTCCTGCTGGCAGGCCCCGGGATAGTATATTTTGATCCAACAAATTTTCACTTGGGCAATGAGTAAGGCTAATACATTCACTTGTCCTCATACCTAAAGCAGAACCCCACTATTCTTAAATTCTTAGGGGGAAAAACATTTTGGCTGGATGGATGTTGAGGCAACCTTTTCCCATTTGGAAAGAATGTTGGGACTGGCTTCTACAGGTTGCAAACTGGAGTCCCTCAGGCCAAATCCAGAGGGCAGATCTGCTTTGACTGGCTCACACACTGGTTTAAAACTTTGGATTAGCTACCAATATTTTAAAATTTAGAGATTTCACTTTAAAATGTGAATTTTTAACATTGCAAGAGACACTATAAAATCACTGGACCTCTATTTCTCCAAAGAATCTACTAGTTGGAGCTAAATAACACTTGACCTTGTAAATGGGGCAGGTGTTCTCCAGCTGGCTTCAATCTCTGCCCAGCCTGGCTGGCTCTGTAACCAGTTTGTTACTCTTGCCTTATAATGACAGGGCTTTGGTTTTCCAAGGACCAAAGGAATATCAATCTCTTGAGAGTAGAGGTAAAGGAAAATAGGCAAGGAAAAAAGAAAAACAAGTACCCAAAATAAGAGATTCAAACAGAAAAAAACCTGACAAGAAAACACTGGGAAAAAAAACTGTTCAATGCTTTAAGCTAAGCCAAGCAGTCCTGTTATTATTTGACTATAAGAATGGCTTTCACACTCTCAACAAATCTATGGTAAGATACATATTTTACATCATCACCAATACAGACAATATAGATAACAAAAAAAAATGTTTTACTAAATACATTTACTACGTGAGAGATGTATTAGTCCATTAAGAAAATGCTGGATATGACACCCTAAAACTAATTTGGTAAACTACTAATAGTATACACCTGCAGTACAAAAACACTTGTCTAGGTTGCTAACCTCCTCTTTATGCAACTTTTGCTAAGTAACTCAGCTCTTCTCATCTCTGCATGTATGACTACAATCTCAGTATTTGTCTTATCAATTTTAACACTTTATTATACATATTTGTTTAAATGTCTATCCTCCTAACATGTTTTTTATCTTTATAAATAAAAAATAAAAGTGTAGTTCAATACCACATAGTACTGTAAAAAAACAATTTTTTCTACAAATGTTTGCCTAATGAATGAATAAAGAACAAAAAAAAAATGAATGTGAAAGAATCCAGATAATCTGTAAAATCTACCAAAATTAAAAGCAATAGATTAAACCACAAGATACTGATGATATCTGATCTCTTGAGTCCTACATAAAGAGCAATTTCAAATAATCCAACTAATAGAATTCTAATACCTCCTTATGTTAGAATAAATTAGTTTATACATTTTTATCAGCAAATAGTGATAGGTTTCAATCCTCAATAAACAGACATAAAAGAAGGCAGAGGAGAAAAGGGAAAAGTGAAAAAACCTAGAAATATTGTCTTTGAAGGTGAAAAGCTGCCCATCCAAACCCAATCTCTGAGGTGATTTAAGGTGAGGTGCCCTAAAAGTAGAACTTAGCTAGGAAATTCCTTTCTCAATACCTCTAGTTATTTATGATTAAATGGGGAGAGAAGAGCCAAAGCTGCTTAGGAAGATGTTCAACCTATAAGAACCTTCATTTTCAGAGCTTTTCCACCTGTCATATTCACACCACCCATTTGCACCCCAGCAGTTCAGGTCTTGGCTTTGATAATAGCTTCAGCAGGGATTTATAGTAGCATTAAACTGCTTCAAGTTATTCCTCTGGCTAGTTTCTCCATCTGTAAAATGGGAGTAATCATGGTACCCACAGCATGAGTTTGTACATGCTCTTTTTTATTAAACATTGACTATTATCAGTTATCACCCAGAGAAGGCAATATCTAAGGCTTTGATTCAGATATGGATTCTAGCTCTGGCTTTGTCAGCTATTAGCTGTGCAACTGTGGCTGAATTACTAAATTTTCTCAGCTGAAAATGGAATTAGTAAAAGTGTCTACCTTCTAGGTTGTTGTGAGGAGTAAGTGAGAAACTGGATATGAACTACTTATTATGGGCTGTATAAAAAATGTTGGCATTATTATGTAAGTCCATAGAGATCTTTCCCTTCTCTCAACTCTTAGGTTTTTATGAAGTTTCTACAAGAGGATCGATATCATCTCATATTCTTAATATCCCTTTGGTGGGGAAGAAAAAAATGTTCTCCAAATTAAATAGTCTAAGGAAGAAAATGAAACCCAGAGAACTCACAATTAAATACACCTTGAACATTTAAATAAGAGAAATCCCTACCTTTTTGTACTGACTGAAGAAGACACACTGAAGATGGGATACACAGTGGACTCAGGAGAAACTGGAGGGGGGAAAATGACAATAATTTATAATACAAAATAAATTCAAAGCCCTAAATCATAAGACTTTAAAGGTTAATTAGACCAAGACACTCACGTTACTTGATCTTAAAACTTAATGGTAATCAAGACAGTATGATATTGGCAAAAGAACAAATAGATCAATGGAACAAAACAGAGAGCCCAGAAATAGACCCACACAAATACAGTCAACTGATTTTTGAAAAAGTCAAAGGCACTTAAATGGAGAAAAGATAGTCAACAAGTGGTGCTAGAATGACTGTACATCCATATGTAAAAAAAAAATGACAACTTTCACATATCAAAATTAACTCAAAAGGGATCACAATCTAAATGTAAAGCTTTAAACTAAAAAACTTCTAGAAGAAAATGTAAGAGAAAAATCTGCACGAACTTGAGTTTAGTGACAAGTTTTACATACAGCAACAAAAGTTCAATGCATGAAAGAATTAAGTTGGACTATCAATTTGAACTTTTGCTTTGCAAAAAAACACTTATCGACCTACAGACTGGGAGTAAATATCTGCAATCATATTTCTGATCAAGGACTTGTATCCAAAATATAAAAAGAAGTCAACAATAAAAACTGAACAGTAAGAAAACAAACAATCCAATTAAAAGAGGGCATAAGATCTAAATGGCAAATACCAAAGACATAGATGACTGATAAATACATGAAAAGATACTCAGCATTATTTGTCACAAAATGCAAATTAAACCCACTACACATCTGTTAGGATGGCTAACATCAAAAAAACTTACACTAATAAATGCAGACAAGAATGTGTAGTAACAAGAATTCCCATTTACTATAGATGGGAATGCAAAATGGATGGCACAGTCTGTGGGACACTTTGGCAGTTTTTTATAAACAGATTTACCACACAACCCAGCAGTCATGCTTCTAGGTATTCACCCAAGTATTTTGAAATCTTATGTCAACACAGAAACATGTACAATATCTGTAGCAGCTTTATTCATAATTCCTAAAAATTGGAAGCAACCAAGATGTCCTTCAATGGAGGAATGGATAAACAGACTATGTACCTCACCTCCACAGTTCATCCAAAAAAAAGGGAATGAACTATGGGTATATACAATAACACAGATGAATCATAAATGCATTCTACAAAGTGAAAGAAGTCAGACTCAAAAGGCTACATATTGCACGATTATTTGTGTCCAAATTCTACCAGGAAAGGCAAAACTACAGGGACAGAAAACACATCACTGGATGCCAGGGGAATGGGGAAGGAAGGAGTAGTTTGACTACAAAAGGCACACACAAGGAAAATTTTAGGGTGAGAGAACCATCCTTTAGGTACTGGAATGGTTCATACACAGCTCAACATACTTGATAAAACCCACAGAACTGTACATGAGTGACATTTCATGTTTGTAAAAAAAAAAAAGTTATGATTTCGAGGGATCCCAAGATGGAATGTGGACTGTGACAAATGAATCTAACAGTATTAGGACTGTATGGTATAACTAACACTGAAGGAGGCAGGGGAAGAAAGGAAAGCTGACCTAATATTTTGACTAGAAATTCTAAGGCCAGTGATAAAAGCACTGTACTTACATATTATGCTCTAACTGGCAAATTTGTTACTCACAGGAGTAGGAATCAACAATTCTGAAACTTGCAAGTATACTGGAACTGAACAGTTAGGTAGGTGGATATTGAATTGTGGGAACCAGTTTTCTCACTGTCTGAGGGAAGTTACAGGTAAACAAGAAAGGAAGGGATAAACCCTGTGGTACTGGATTAAAGTCAGAGACATCAAATTTGAACTTACGTTTATTTAGAGTATGTACACATGGAGAGATACAGAAACAAATATGCGTGAGTATACATACATGCATACATATGAGTTAGTATACACTCATTTTATTTCCTAGCCCTGTCTGGTGAGGGCCTAGAAGCAATGATGTTCCAGTAGGAATGGGCACACCGTATCCGGATCTTAATTTATAGAATACTATTCCCCAAAAGAAGGAACCAGGATTCCTTGGAGAAATGGCTGATTCTTGGGCCATAGCAGGGAAAATACAAGGTGAGCTTGGAGCATCTTAGAGTACCAAAGAGTAAGGAAGTCCTCAAAAAACAAAAAGATGGGAGCTTGTAGAAGATACTGACCTGAAAAGATCTCTTACTGGTCAAAGCTGGAAGGAACAATGTGAGTAATTCTACAAACAGTGTAGTACTAGATTATAACAAACTAAATTCATGAGTCCATACTAATAAATATCCATGAGTCAGAGTCAGTTTATTCAAGATTGTATAAATCAGTGGGAGAGAAGAAACAACTCTTCCTTAGAAAAGAATTCCAAATAATGTAGTATGTAAATATTTCCCACCCCAGGAGATGAAATTTAATCACCACCCCTCTCTGAAACGGTAGGCTAGACTTGCTTTCAAAGAAAAGAGTAGGAAAAAGGAAAAAGAGTAACTTTACAGTGGGAAACCTGGCAAACCTGACCTTAACCAAGTGACAGAGGTTAATACTACCTGTAATATCATGTTTACACTTCAGCACCCTTGGCCCATGTGAAAAGAAGGGCAATTCACCTCAGTGGCATTCTTCCCCCAAACCCGTAACCCCAAACTAAAGATGAGAAAAACATCAGACAAAACCAGATTCAGGGACATTCTATGGGATACCTGGCCATTGATAGCTCCTCAAGAATGTCAAGGTCATGAAAAACATGGAAACAAGGAAAAGACTGGAAAATAAAGTCACAGACCAGAAAAAAAGTCACAGAAACTAAAGATACATGACAACTAAATGCAATGTGGTACACTGGACTGGATCCTAGAAAAATAGGACAGATTTTCTCCAAATAGACATTACTGAAATAAATTTATTTAAAGAAAAATAACTATTATAAATAAGAAGCCATTATTTTTCTGTTATGTGTTCTATTATATCAGAGACAGCACAACCTATGGGAAACACAATGAATACTAAATACTTAACATTGCTTAGTAAGTACTCAGCACCCAGTAAATACTAGCTTAACAGTGTATCTCATAATTATTACTATGAACATTTGATATATATATCATTAGATGCTCTTAAGGGCTATTGTTCTAGATTATGCTTTTAGTTTTATCTTCTTTGTTTTCTTCCTATGAGCTACAGCTTCTCACTATTGTCAGCATGTTTACTCCTAGAATTTTATTTCCAAATTTATAGCTATAACCAAGAAGGTAAAGTTACCAAGAACCTGGTTGGTAAGTACAATGTTATTAACTCTTTATATATTCATAGTTTAATAAATACTGTTTAATTGAACAATGACACCACAAGTTAGTAATAGGATTTCAGAACTAAGAGGAATTTAAAAATTAAGACTAACTTCTTACTTTAGAGAGCTCTTCCCTAGATAACACAGTTAATTAGTAGTAGACTTAGAAAAAATCCTAAGGTTTCTCATGCCCAATTTAATCCTTTCCATGGTTTGGTAAATTCAGCCTACAATGGACTTTAATCACAAATATGTAACATAAATTGTTTTTACTCCTTTCTGTTATTTTGGGTAAAAGGAAAGAAAGATAGGTATGATGAGAACACCCAGCTCTAGGGAGCTTAGGTAATTTGCCCACATCTCATAGACCAATGAAACATCAGTATTTTGTCTTAAGTTCTAGACTAAAGTCTCCTGGTCTCCTCCTTTTCAAAATGGACTGCATTGCTTATCATAAAAAACAATATCAACAAGATAAACACAAAGATACAAACATAGGCACACATATTGAATATGAAAAAACCCAAAATTATTACTGTATATAATTTCATACTGACGTATGTAATGAAGCATTACTGTAAGTACATAAACTCATTTTGAAAAAAGTTTTCTCTTACTTACCTGCCTTGTTCTCACTGAGAGAATCTTCAGAGGGAAAACATTTGTTTTCATCAGGCTTACATTCCTTTGAAGAAAATACTCCACCTGATGAATCCTGAAAATAATGAATAGGTAAAATTAAAGGAAGCCTATAATTCTTAATTGTTTGCTTTTTAATGAATGAATCCCAATTAGTTATGTTTCTAAAACAGAATATCTAGTTTATTATGAATTACATTTTATAATGTGGTTTTAAATCCTCGATTTTTCAGTCTATTTTAAGAAAAATTTCTTCTCCATTCACTAAATGTATATAACCTTTTAAAAGGCAGAGTACACATATTTAATTCTATAATTTGTCAGACTGTCAAAAATGCACTATATTTTCAGATAAAGATGGCAGGTGAAACAACAAATGTTGGAGAGGGTGTGGAGATAGGGGAACCCTCCTACACTGCTGGTGGGAATGCAAATTAGTTCAACCATTGTGGAAAGCAGTATGGAGGTTCCTCAAAAAACTCAAAATACCATTTGACCCAGGAATTCCACTCCTAGGAATTTACCCTAAGACTGCAGCAGCCCAGTTTGAAAAAGACTTATGCACCCCTATGTTTATCACTGCACTATTTACAATAGCCAAGAAATGGAAGCAACCTAAGTGTCCATCAGTAGATGAATGGATAAAAAGATGTGGTACATACACACAATGGAATATTATTCAGCCATTAAGAAGAAAACAAATCCTACCATTTGCAACAACATGGATGGAGCTAGAGGGTATTATGCTCAGTGAAATAAGCCAGACGGAAAAAGACAAGTATCAAACGATTTCACTCATCTGTGGAGTATAAGAACAAAGAAAAAAACTGAAGGAACAAAACAGCAGCAGACTCACAGAACCCAAGAATGGACTAACAGTTACCAAAGGGAAAGGGACTGGGGAGGATGGGTGGGAAGAAAGGGAAAAGGGGGAAAAAGGGGCATTATGATTAGCAGACATAATATGGGGGGGGCACGGGGAGGGCTGTACAACACAGAGAAGACATGTAGTGATTCTATAGCATCTCACTACGCTGATGGACAGTGACTGTAATGGGGTAGGTGGTGGGGACTTGATGATGTGGGGAGTCTAGTAACCATAATGTTGCACATGTAATTGTAGATTAATGATACCAAAAAAAAAAAGATGGCAGGTGAAGAGTAAAGAACATCCATTCTATAATAATGTACAAAAAGTTTAGTAAAAATGGCAAAAATTTCCTCAGCATCCAGCAAATTGAAAAGGGACAGCTTTTGTTATAAGCTTTGAAAATAAGCAGCCAGGGAAAGAAAAAGAACATTCTGGAGTAGCCAGCAAGGCTTTTAACTCCCCGTTTTGGGTAGTAGCAGGGTAGTGGGAAAAGCAAAGTAGAAAAAATTCTGACAAATTTTACTGACACTACTAATTTGGTAAGATTTAGAGAATATATACCTTGGGGGAAATATGAAAAAAAACTTTTGATTGAAGTAGATCTCCTGTTCAAGACTATATCTCAGTAGAGTTGGGACAGCCCTCAGTTTGCCATTTCTCGGGCTCCATAATGAGATGGGGACAGGTTACATACCCTCAAATGAAAACAGGATTCACCCTTAGCTAGCAGAGATTAATAATAGTAGTGTGTATTTAACAAAATCTTGGGAGCAGAGACCATTTCCACAAATTTAAGATGCACAAAAGCCCAGCTTTTCATACTGAAAATCAGACAGAACCTAGTACCCAGTGACGTAAAATGAAGTTCAGAAAAGAAGGCAAAAAAGAGTGCTGCAGAGGATTGATTCATCACATCTCTGTATCAAGGTTCTATCTTCATTAACAAACAGATAATGGAGAATACTAGTCACGAAATGGATGCATGGAAATGCAGAACACCCCCACCCCCCACCCAACTTGGTTTTGCTGGACTGAGAATTTTAGACTGAGTAGTGCCCCAAATTTTTTCTAATTGAGGTACATTTATATTCAGTGAAGTGCAGATATAAAGTATACAGATATATACAGATATAAAGTTTGATGAATTTTTTTTAAGATTGGTGAATTTTAATAAACTTACATATCCATGTAACTGAAACGTTTACAAGAAGATACAGGGGTGTTTTTTTGGCAAAAACAATATGAAGAATTAGTAGAATTAGACTGTCATGACATAACCAGCAAGAACATGTTTCATTTAATAATACTCTTGGCAATACTTGATAAACAGGAAGAAATATTTATAGTGGGGATTGCAAATTTAAATCCTTACAAGGCCAGCAGGTAAGTAAAACTAATAGCAAAAAGCTGGCTGATTTAAATACATGAACATACATTGATTTAGTGGAGGGAAATGAAGAGCCCATGCCTGTCAAATGGTAGTCTGATATTGTTCCGAGATATTATTGCCATGTAGGAATGAGGGCTTAGTTTTGCCAGACCTGAGGTAAACACCAGAAATCTGTTATATTCCATTTTTAAAAATTGATGGCCCAAAATTTTTTTAAACTTTATACAGGCCAAGTAAAACATTCAGAGGCTGGATTTGGTACACTGGTCAACAATTTATAATCTTTGCCCTTAAGATCTGAAATTTAGGTGACTAAATAGTATGAACTGTGGTCGAGTTTGAAAAGAGGCAATGAGAAGAATAATGAGAGGAGGTGCATGAGAAGGGAAATGACTACCCAGTTGTAATCCCTCAATATATAAGCTTCAGAGTATGCCGGGCACTGTGTGAAAGTCTAACATTTCTCCACAGGGTTGTGATGAATGACTTATTTATACAAGTCACCAAAGACAAATAAGCTCCCAATAGGGAGGGAGCCTTTCTTAAAGCCTGTAGGCTCAATTGCTTTCTGCCCCTAGCCACCTGAAAAAAAAAAAAACAACTTTCTGAGATTACTGAGAGGTCAACAATAGAAGGTATAGGCTTGCATTGTCTATTATAGCCACCAGCCACAAGTAGAATTTCCAAATGGCTAGTCCCAACTGAGATATGCTACAAATGAAAACAAATATGGATTTCAAGGACCTGGTACAAAAAAAAAAGTATAAATAACTTCTTATATTTATATTGATTACATTGAAATGGTAACATTTAAAACATATTGGACTGAACTTTTTTTATCCCCCCCTTTTTTTACATTTTTTTTGTGGCCACTAGAAAATTTCAAATTACATGTGGTTGATACTCTATTTGTATCAGACAGCACTAGGCTAAGCTAGATGTGTAAAAAATATGAACAAGATCAAAAAAGCATGGAATAGCAACCAGGTACTATGTAAAATAAACAAAATCCTAACTATACATTAATAGTGAACATCCTCAAGTCAAGGGATTACAGATTTACTTTTTTATACTTTCTGTATTCCCTAAATTTTCTAGAATTATCTAGTACTTCAAATAATGAGCTGAAACAAACAAAAAATATGCCCATACTCTGGCAATCTATAACCTGAATCTTGTTATTTCTACTTTCTAAAATCATTGACTACCAAATAAAACTTGTTTAGCTTCTCTGGACTTTAGTTAAGCCACGAGGGCATTTAAGGAAATGTATACCTTAATATCAAGAAAATGTTATAGGTTTCTTTAAGCCAAAAGGGGGAGAGAAGTCCCCTCTTTCTACCCTGTCTCTAAATTCTTTATAGTGATTAAACTATACTCTTTGGTTTCATAAAAGCAGTCCTCCAGACAGTAAAGAAAATAGGATTTTGTTCAACTATGGTATATACATAGTATGTATACTGAAGGTTTGTTATACAGCCAACTTGGTTTTTAAAGTGAATATACTCAATTTTCTTTACTTTTATTAATTTATCTTTTCATTAATTACCTTTATTAATTTCGCTCCACTTTTACTTGTGCTCAGCAGCCCAAGGTTCAGTTTCTTTTCTAATAACAGGCACTTTGGCACTTGCCTTGTCTCAAAACTTCTTTCAATGACAGTCGCTACATTAGAATCTTTAATTACTTCTGCTTTATTCTTTTGGGTGAATCCCAGTAATGGTTTATCTTCCAGAAGCAATTTTCTAAGGGAGGATTTTTTTCTACTAACAAAAAATGCCGCGCCACCCTGGAGTGTAACTTGTGGTTTGACTTTTTGGCTTAGAACCCGAGGAGCATTCAGATTACTTTCAGCTGAGTAACAATTATTCTCTTTCTCCACAATTGGCTTACAAGCCACTTGATTTTGCTTGGAATTTTTAGAATTCTTTGAAACAGGCTTGATGCACTTATAACTTGGTTGATACTTAGGAGTTAAACACTTGTGTGGTTTTTTGTTCATCTTCTTGGTGTAACCTGTTTTTTCCCGTGTTTTTTCGGTCACACTGGGAAAAGACTTATCTTCACTATTAGTTTTTGCACAAATGGATCTACTGTCTTTTATCAGCCTTCTCTCCAGTGGATTGAGGTACCACTTATCTTTGCTGTAAAAGGATACAGTAGACACAGCAGATTTAAATGGTGAACCTTGATTTGCAGATGGCAATCTATTTTTTTTAGTTGTTTCGAGAGAACTTGAAATGAAATGCCCTTGTTGAGAGCAATGCACCTTTTCTTCATTTTTATCACTGCTTTGGCAAATGTGCTTTTTATCAGGTGATGGAAATACCTTTGCCGTGGAGTCCAAAATCAATTCCTTGGTTGGAGCATCTGTTAACAGGCTATGAAAAAAACCAAAAGTTCAATGATAAGAATTGTTATTTTGCTTCAATTTTTATATCAATCTCTGCTAAGTAATAAACAACTCTACCTTCACGTTGTATTAAAAATAATGCATCCGAACTGAATAGAGAGCCCAGAGATTAACCCAAACACATACGGTCAATTAATATATGATAAAGGAGCCATGGATATACAATGGGGAAATGACAGCCTCTTTAACAGCTGGTGTTGCCAAAACTGGATGGATACATGTAAGAGAATGAAACTGGATCATTGTCTAACCCCATACACAAAAGTAAATTCAAAATGGATCAAAGACCTGAATGTAAGTCATGAAACCATAAAACTCTTATAAAAAAACATAGGCAAAAATCTCCTGGACATAAACATGAGCAACTTCTTCATGAACATATCTCCATGGGCAAGGAAAACAAAAGCAAAAATGAACAAGTGGGACTATATCAAGCTGAAAAGCTTCTGTACAGCAAAGGACACCATCAGTAGAACAAAAAGACATCCTACAGTATGGAAGAATATATTCATAAATGACATATCTGATAAGGGGTTGACATCCAAAATATATAAAGAACTCACGCACCTCAACAAACAAAAAGCAAATAATCCAATTAAAAAATGAGCAGAAGATCTGAACAGACACTTCTCTAAAGAAGAAATTCAGATGGCCAACAGGCACATGAAAAGATGCTCCACATCGCTAATCATCAGAGAAATGCAAATTAAAACCACAATGAGATACCACCTCACACCAGTAAGGATGGCCAACATCCAAAAGACAAACAACAACAAATGTTGGCAAGGATATAGAGAAAGGGGAACCCTCCTACACTGCTGGTGGGAATGCAAATTAGTTTAACCAGTGTGGAAAGCAGTATGGAGGTTCCTCAAAAAACTCAAAATAGAAATACCATTTGACCCAGGAATTCCACTCTTAGGAATTTACCGTAAGAATGCAGCAGTCCAGTTTGAAAAAGACATATGCACCCCTATGTTTATCACAGCACTATTTACAATAGCCAAGAAATGGAAGCAACCTAAGTAAGTGTACATCAGTAGATGAATGGATAAAAAGATGTGGTACATAAACACAATGGAATATTATTCAGCCATTAAGAAGAAAACAAATCCTGCCATTTGCAACAACATGGATGGAGCTAGAGGATATTATGCTCAGTGAAATAAACCAGATGGAAAAAGACAAGTATCAAATGATTTCACTGATCTATGGAGTATAAGATGAAAGAAAAAAACTGAAGGAACAAAACAGCAGCAGATTCACAGAATCCAAGAAGGGACTAACAGTTACAAAAGGGAAAGGGACTGGGGAGGATGGGTGGGAAGGGAGGGATAAGGGGGAAAAAGGGGCATTACGATTAGAAGACATAATATGGGGGGGCACGAGGAGGGCTGTACAACACAGAGAAAACAAGTAGTGATTCTATAGCATCTCACTACACTGATGGACAGTGACTGTAATGACTGTAATGGGGTAGGTGGTGGGGACTTGATGATGTGGGGAGTCTAGTAACCATAATGTTGCACATGTTATTGTAGATTAATGAGGCCAAAATAAAAAAAAATTTAAATAAATAAATAAAAATAAAAATAATGCATCCTCTCCACCAAACATCCACCCATACACATTATCTATTAGTTTAACTGTAGGATTCTCAGTTTGTGTCTTTCTCAAACAAACCATTCAAATATTTTCTAAAAGTAAGACCAGAATACAAATGCTGTTTACAAAAAAGCTTTGACATGCATGTCTATGTATACGTGTGTTTGAAAATTTATTTCTAAGTCTTGGCCATATTCAAATTATAGCCCATACACTTTGTTCAGTTGGGTACTAGTCTTGTAAAATAAATAATTCTAAGTAATTGACCCCGTAGGGCCTATTCTATGGGGAGTAATTTACATGTCTGGTATGATAGGAAGTACTAAGTACACAAACTTCCTAGGATTGCTTACAGATGAGCATCAATTATAAACAAAACACTATATTAAATACTACATAAGAGGGTGGAAGCAAGGTAATAAAAGATGTGACATACATTTCCAAGCCATAGAAAACAGCTTTCTCTGATTCCTTCCAAAGGCACCAAATAGGTAATTATGCAAGTTTACTCTATTTCTAGACTAGAATTAGATTATAATATATTATGATAGGCACAAGGAGTACGCAAATGGAAGAATGGAAATTTTGAGGGATAGAGAAGATTAAGACAAGGTGGACTTTCTTTTTTAAGAATTTCTACCCATAGGATGAGACTCACTTGTCACAGTTCAAAGGATGCTGCTTCCTTTTCCTTGGAGTGTAAGCTGGCATCTTCTTACCTGAACTCCTAAAAACAACACAACAATTATAACCTCAAATTCACCCAATGTGTATAAAAATCACTACTACAAAATCATACTTAAAGTCTGAAAAGATTTTCAGATAGGTGATGGCCCATAAACATCCAAGAAAAGTGTTTTTTTAAAAAGAAAATCACTTTAATAAATATGTGAATTATGAAGTTGAAAAAAAAGTAAAACACATCACAGTAGCAATTAAGAACAGGAAATAAAAGCAGGGATAGTACATATGCTTCAAAGCGGAAAACGATCCTACCAAAAAGGAACTGTTTTTTACCCCATTTCTGGCCACACTTTCCCCTTTGAGTCAGGTTAATTCATACCAAGGTTAGACACTGTTCTAGGGAGCCTGCTTTCCACTGCCCTCACCCCGCAGCTCTCACGACTGGACGCTCTTTTTCTATGCTTCCATTCCACCCTACACTTCCCTAATATTCCACTTAACACATTTTCTTGTTGGTTTAACTGTCTTCCTCAACAGCCTGTATGTTCAAAGGCGGAGACCGCTTCTAACTTTTTCATCAGAGTCCAGCAAGAAAACGGGTGAAGCGAAATCCTCCCGTTTTACCAGCTCACGCAAGCCGCTTGCTTCCTTATTTGTAAAACACTCTTATCTCCTAAAGCTGTTGAAAATAAACACAATCATGCGCATTAACTCTCGAACACATGGTTATGTTGCTCAATAAAAGTTTTCCCTGAGCCTGCGTCCGGGTCAGGTAGATTAACCGAACAAAATGACACAAGCGTCATTTCCAAGTGAAACAGAAAGACCGGGGTCCCGGGAATTAATGTCGAGCTGCGGCTTTCGGAAAGAACCCTCCGGAGCAGAACGACGGAGGGCAGGAGCGAGAAGCGCCCTAGTGCCCGAAGTCTGTCCGCGGAGGAAGAGGGAAACCCGGTGACCTGGAAGCGGGGACCAGTGGGTGGCTGCGGCCTCGAGCCGTCAGCGCGCCAAGCCCAGAGCAAAAGCTCTTCTTCCTTGACATTCCCACCCAACGTTCCACAGAACCTGCCGTTCTCGTCTGTGTTCGGCCCCCAGCCTCGGCCCGCCGCAGCGCTTACCTGCACCCCACAGCCGGCGACCTCTCCTCAGCCGAGCCAGTAGCTCCTCCACTGTATTCAAACTATTGCGCGCCAGTCAAGGCTGAAGCCGCTGCGTTCCGATTCGCCGCTTCCCAGCGCTTCCAGGGGCTGGCTCAGTGATTGACCGCGCACTAGTCGTTGCCCCACCCAGCCGGGAGGCGGTCTCCAAAATTCTCCCGCCCTTGAGAAGTGAAATGCTCTCTTCTCAGGGAAACCACGCCTTCCACAATCTCCTGCGGCAGCGCCGGGCTCCATTCCGACGCCGTGTCCAGGTGCATTCTGGGAGCTGTAGTTTTCGGCAGAATAAGGCGCCCTCCTGAACTCGAGATACATGCTGGGGTCACTTGGTGTAAGGTGTTGTAAAGTAGTTTCTCCAAGACTGTCGAGGTAGTTATTTTTAACATTTGAAGCTTTAGCGTTAGCTTTTTTTTTTTAGTAGTGATACCTTATGTTTCTAGCTCATTAAAAAATTTTTTTCATATTAAATTTAAATCATGGCACTAACATCTACATACTACGCATTTTTACACGCTTTATATGTTTCATTTCATTTATTCCTCACCACAGTCTGTGAGATATGTATTATCGTTCCAATTTTACAGACTAAAACTGAGAGCCTGAAAACAATTACTGTTTATAGGACATAGCTAGGTTCTTGCTTTGGGAAGCCAAAAGGTTCCTGAAGCGCTCATTGCTTGTTAGCTACTGCGACTATCTTTGTGCCACCTGCCCGTCTCGCGCACATTTTTAGTCCTAAATAAATTTAGTTAAGTGATTCACTTAACTTCATAGAATGAAGGTCAGAATGAAGAGAAATTATCTGGTCAAAGCCAAGTGCTGTGGGAGCTTTACGTGGGTAAAATTATTCCCACCTTACAACAAGATCTCTGAGATTCAGACGTTTGCAATTTGCCTAATCTCAGGTAATTGATGTCAACCCTTAGAAAAGGCAGAACAGTGAATCCAAACCCCAAGAAGCATGTTGCCTCTGGGGACTATCACTAACACCTCCCTTTAGTTGAGCGCTGTGTTCCAAAACCTTTACCCCTTATTCTTATTTAACCCTAGTAGAATAACCTATGAACTGGTTGCTCTATTCATCTTCATTCTGCAGATCAGGTAAGTGAAGCACAGAATGTGCCCAACAAGCAGGAAGAGAATTGTGGAGAAATTTGCGTTCACTCAAAATGTCATGAGCTCCTACTAAGTGCCAAGGTCTGTGACTGGCGCAGGCGGTGAATGCTTAGTTGCATAAAAGGTTAAAGGTCTCTTCTCTCCAGGAACCCATGTAGAAGAAAGAGAAGGCTATAAAAGCAACAGATAGATAAACCTCAAGACAGGACCGCCCACTGGGTGGGTTGTGAAGATAAAGTCGGCCAATGGCATTGTTTTTTTAAGAAGACGGATTTTCCCCGCCCTGTTTTCCAACCACCAACTGGCCCAACTCCATCCTTTCCCTCAAACCCCAAGTCGAAGCCTGCCAGTTGGCCAACTCGCCAGGATTAAAGATGGCGTCGACGGGCCGTCGTTGGGACTCGACCCCCAGCCGCCGGAAACGCGCGGAGGAGTTCCGGGGAACAGGCGATCTCTGCGCTCTTGGTATCTTGAGCCTCGTAAGTTAGGTGCTGCTGTTCCGCCCCGGGGTTGCTGCGCTGCCGTCGGGATCATGGTGTTCTACTTCACCAGCAGCAGCGGTGAGTGGGCGCCGCGACCTCCTGGGGCCCTGCTCGACAGCGGGGCTCCGAAGCCGAGACCCCCAGGCCGCCGCTGAGCCGGGACCTCGTCCTAAAGCGCCTTCTCGACTGTGGGTGCTTCTTGCCGGGCCCTCTCGGTCCCCACGCCGTGTCCGTTCCTGTCGTCCTCTTGTCCCCCCTCGTCAGGGTCTGGGGGGCGTAGAGGGATCATCCCGCGCTGCTGTCTTTGCATCTGGCAGTTGTTCTTTTACCTCAGTCGTGGAAAGACCTCCCGTCGCTACCTGGAACTGGCCAGAGGTCATGGGCTTCTTCATACTCCATTCCAAGTCGTGTCTTTTTTTTTTCTCCGCTATGGCCTTTATTCTGGCTGCGCTGTGGTAATTACCCGCTTTGAGAAAGGAGACGCCTGCCAACATCTGTCATACGGGAAGTGCTCTTACCCTTCTAGGAAAGGGTTGTAGGGACTGGCATGCAACACAAATCAATAAAAGACCCCGGGATGGCGATACAGCCACTCACTGGGCAGAGTTCACGTCCCAGATCTTGAAAAGCGACATATGATAATGTTTCTGTTTTGTCTTGGCAGGAGAGGAAAGAGTGCTTTTAGTTCCCGGAAAATGCTGTTTCGACTTAGTTTCTCTGCTTCTGTTCCCTTTGCCTATAATCAACCCCCAGTCAACAGCTACTCCCTTAAAGCTCTGGCCTGTCTTTTCCAAATGTCTTTACCAACCTAGCTCCCACCGAGATTGCTTAGATATACTTCTTCAGGGACTCCATCAAGACCCGTGTGTATCTGTGGTACTGCGCTTAACGTATGGTATGAAAGGCAGTCTGATGGAGCTAGAGTGTAAGCCCCTTGAGGGCAGGGACAGGATCTCCTTGTTGCCCTAGCATAGTGCCTTGGCTTATAATTACTCAATAAATGCTTGTTGAATAAATGAATGGTATTTTTTTACTCATAGCACACTGTATTCTATTGCTACTCTCTCTGCTTGCTTGTTAAAGGAAGAAATTTAAATGAAATACTGTTTGTGGGGAATTGAACGGGTTGATACTTTCTCTTTATAGATGAGAACATAGAGGCCCAGGGAAGTTGTAACTCACAGACCCCTGCCCCCTATCCTCCCTCTGACACCATCAGCTGTCATTTTTCTCAATAGTTTAGCCTTCCACAGTGTGCCATAAGTTATTTCTCTGCCTCTCTAGGTTTGGTTTGTCTTACCCATATTATTAAAATTACTAGAAGCAAAATTCAAACTAGCATGAAAAGTCATTATAGGTCCCTAATAGCATTTTCACCCTCCCCGTCCTGGTCTGTGTTCTGCTCCCTCTGTCAACTCAAACATCTCTTTGTAGCTTCTACTCGTGAGAATTCCCAACATTAGATAGCTATGTAAGACCAGCGATGGAATAAGAAATACAGGCCGGGTATATAATAGAATCTAAATGTATTTTATGCTAACTGCTTTATTCTTAGAACTATTCTAAATTTTTTGTGCACTAGTTATATATACACAGGTACCTTTAATAGAACAGAGTGCTTCAGCAGGCTTGTGGATCATATTTTTCTCACTGGCTCCACTGTGATGTCAGAACTGCTTCCTGTTGGAAGAATATTTGACCTCTAAGTCTAATAAAACTGCACTTTTGCAGCACATCTTTTAAAATTGCAAAGTTAATGGAAAAATTATAACATTTCCAGTAAAGTAGTAGTAAAACCTTATGTATTCCAATATAGAAAATAACTTGAACCACAGATCTTCAGGAAATGACTTCCATTTAGATAGCCAGCCTTTCAACCATGGTTGAAATGCTTTACTACATAAATCTTTTTTTTTAGATGAGAAAATCTCAAGAGAAAGTTTTTGCCTTCCCATTTAAGATTAGTCGCTCCAAAACCTATTAAATTTTATTCTTTTATGCTCTCTCATAATGAAATAATGAAACATTAATCTTATACTATTTACAGCGTCAAATTCAAGACCATCTGATCTATGGACCTACGAAATAATCTGTACTTAGCTCATTAAGTCAGCTTGTACTTTTAGTACCTTTTAACAGCATCTATTTCAAGATAGTTTGTTCTGTAAATTACAGAATTATCACAGCACCTCTAAAGTTGGGTTAGTTGCTGTACCTGAATCAGGTATCTCCGAGATAACTAGTTCCCATAGTAATCAACCATGTTACTTGAGAATAACAAAAGTACTGGAATAATTTCCTTTTCCTTTATCCTTTTGATAAGGACAGGAGCTTAATTCAGATCTTATCCTTCAGCAATCTTGCTCCTTTTTAATTTTCAACTGTGACATAATTTCAGTCTCTCAGAAAAGTCAGAATATTTCCTTTATATTCTTCTTAGGTTTCAGAAATGCTACATTTTGCCACATTTCCCTTTATCTCTTTCTTTTCCCTTTTTCTTTCTCCTTCTCCCTCACTCTACTCACCCCCTAACACATACACACATTTTTTCCCCTGAACTTTTTGTTAGTAAATTGCAATTTATCCTTAAATATTTGAGTATTTTTTTCTAAAATCAAAGGTGCTCTATCAACAGACATTCTTCATTATCAAAATTAGGAAATTAATATTGCAACAATATCTAATCAACTTTTATTCCATTTTCATCATTGTTCTAATGCATTTATAAGAAAGACAAATTACAAATCGTTGCATTCAGTTGTCATTCATTACTCTTTAATCTCTTCTAATCTGGTCCATTTGCTCAGTTTTTCTTTCATGATGAAGAATTAATCACCTCATCTTCTAGATCAACCATCCAAACAGTTGTCTGTCATTCTATTGGCTATAATTTAGATAGCTTGGCCTGCACAGACACAGTTTTATTTTATTTTAATAACTTTAAAAATTACTTTTGTTATGATTATAAAAGCCAGCTATCCATTTTGTAAGCAGGCTAGCCAGGATAAATTGTGTATCCTTCCATACATATAAAGGACGTGGGTACATATATCAAAAATATGTATGGAAACGTGTATATATACACAATTATATATTTGCTTTTTTGCGAATTTAATCTTCATATAGATACACAAAATACTGTTCTGCCATTTAATTTCTTCACCTACCCTTTCTTCTTAGTGGGTATGTGGTATTTTGTTGATGGATGTCCTATAGTATGTCTAATCTGTCTTAACATGTGTTTAGGTTGTAAAAACATCATTGCTGGATGGAGTATTTAGTAGGATATATTCCTAGTGGTGACGTAAAAGAGTGTACATATTTATTGCCACGTGTGCAGAGAGAATTTGAAACACTTTTATTTATTTACTTCTGGCATTTGTTATGTGCTATGCTAAGGTCTTATCAAGCTAATATAATGCTCAATTATAGACAGGTATCCCTGTCAATGAGGCAATGCAAACATTCTCTCCTTTCAAGTTAATTTCTCTCAGCTACTTCCAAGTTATAATAGACTGTAGCCATGATAACTGCTAAGTGAAGATTTCCTCCCCAAGAGAGGCAACTGTGATTGATAATTTAAGGAGCTTCTCATTACTGGAAGTATAGGCAATCCTGAATTTAAGAATTTATAAATGAAGGAGTATGGGTCCCTGGCCTTCAGAGCTCTGCTCACATGCTCTCAAGTGACTGCCAGCAGACTGAGTCCAGCCTTGCACCTATCAGGCTTTGTAGACTGAGGGCCCCAGTGAATATTAATTCTGGGGAGATGCAAATGGCGTCAAACAGGTTTTGGTAGATAGCTTGGAAACCCAGTAACCAGTTAGAATTTCAGTTAGGAAACTTAACTTTTTTTGACTCCAGAGGGAGTATGCCCACATTAAAACACACCAGCTCAATAAAGGAAATGTCATTTCTAAGGTAAGCCATACCCAGAATATTGAGTTTGGCTTAGGATGGCGGTTCCTAAACGTTAACTTCAGTAGAATCACTTGGAGCTCTTTTTTAAAAACACCAGTACCTACCCCTGAGAGGCCTGGATTTGGGTAATCTTAGGTGGAGCCTGGGTGATTCTCATGTGCTGTCAGAGTTCAGAGTTGTTGGCTTAGAAGATATTTGAGACCATGCTTCCCCCAAATGGGATAGGGAGCTCATTATAATTTACTGCCCACCTGGAATATGATTAACATTGGTTAATTAGGAAGAATAAAACTTGTCTAAGTACAGGAGCCTGTTTATAAATACTTGATATGACAGTTTTTGTTTTTGGTTTTTTTAACTGTAAGGCAAAGGTATAAGACTGAATGGAAATTGAAGTCTATCCCTGAAAAAGTAGGAGAGTAGCTGTTTTTGATAAGGGTAAGCAAACCTTTTTTGTTTGGGCCAGAGAGTAAGTGATTTTACACTTGTGAGCCATATCCAGTCTCCACAGCTGCTACTGCCTCCTTTTCAAGTTTATCAACCCTTTAAAAATGTAAAAGTCATTCTTATCTCAAGGGCTGTCCAGAAACAGGACCAGATTTGGCCTGTGGGCCATGTTTTGCCAACTCCTAATCTAAGCGTTTGTCACTTGTTTTTCCCATGCAAGAGTTTTTTGGTGGTAAAGAAATCTAACTCTTTTGTTTTGTTTTGTTTTGTCTTAGTTAACTCATCTGCTTACACTATTTACATGGGAAAGGATAAATATGAAAGTAAGTTTTCAAAAGCATTTGATTTTGAAATTTCCAGCAGGTAAGTTTAATAGCCTCCCAGGCACCCCCTGCCCCATGGTGTGTTGGATACAAGAGTTTTCAACCAGCTACTACTAACTAACTCATTAAAGGAACTCTAGAGGATTGACTTTCCTAGATTTTAGTTATATCGAATAATATTTGAGTTTATTGGGCCACTTGTTGCTGGTTAGAAACTTCCTATATGAAGAGTTTTGTGGTATCATTTGATTTAGGGTGATACTAATCAGCGGTTAACCTATGCTAGTTTAGATCAAATTAAAATACTCCGTGACTTGGATTTCCAAAAGATCTTTTTCTGTACATTTTCATCATATTTAAGATTAGTGGGAACGTATCTATTGTTTTTTTGAGGCTGAAAGTGGTTCTTTTTAAGACATGAAATGTTAAGTTTTTAAAAACTTTGTTGACCACTCTCCTTGGAAGGAAATATATTGTTTCATATTGTACACATAACTAAATGATGTATACATTCCTATAACTAAAAAATTCACAAAAATACTCATACTATTTGCTATGCTGTTTTCTGTTTCATTTCACTTTTTAAAAGCTAGTCTCATGCTGCTAAATTAATTTTTGAACCGACTAATTTGAACTCACGTTTAAAAGAAAAGCACTGCTTTAAGGGATAGCCTTTTTGACTGCATGAGTGAGGAGGGAGATAAAAGTGAAATTTGGCTTTCTTGATCAAGAGAGCGGGGAGTGACCCCGACGTGTGGAACACTGGGGTGAGGGGGAAAAGATCTGCAACAAGGGAGCCTGCAAGAATGACAGCATTACTCTGATTCAAGCTTGGAAAACAGAGCTGTGCTTCTCCTAGGGATAATGGAACATTTCGGAAAAGACACCATAAAAGCCAATCTAGGTTAAAAATCCCACCTCTGTCAAGCTAGCTATAGTTAATTTAACCTCTTTGAATTTTAGATTTCTTAGATGTAAGCAGTGGATCATAGGACAGTATCTCCTTGTAGGGCTATGAAGGCTCCGAGAAAGAGCCTGGGGAAAGGCCTGGCCAAGGCTGCACTCAGCACAAGGTGGTTATCACCACTGGGCTGCTTGAGCTCCTCAAAGCCTGTCCTCCCTCCCCTGGGGGCTGGATGACTGCCTCAGGAATAGGAGAGCTGGCTAATTCACTACAGTTACTTCTTTTTATTGCTTTTTGTTTTCTTTTGTAAAACCATCAGTGTCTATTCTAAGTGCAGTTTGAAACTGACAACAGTTTAAACTTGATCCTTTGAAAGAGGCAAGTATAACATTCTTCAGCATGAGACTTGAAGTTAATGAAATAAAGTCAAAAGTTAAAAGATAACAAAAAGCAGTGATGTTACATATAACTGCAGCATAAAGTTATATGGCTATATATAGTAACTAGTTACATAGTATATATACTTATATATGTAATATATCTATAAATGTAACATATAACATATAGTAATGTGATATATATAATAGTTATATAAATATATAGTTATAAAGCAGCTCTGTATAAAGAGTTTCGAACCCTGCTGTAACACTGGTTGCCATAAAGTAGAATCAGAATAAGTAAAACTCACAGGCTAGTCAAGAGGAAAAAAAAAACAATAGAATAAAATAATTCCTGTTTTTTAAAGTTTCTCCTTATAATGAACTGATGACATTGACTCGGGTATGACTTAATGAAGAAGCAGTTTACCGTGTATTAATACTTGAGTTTTATGTTCCTCCTAGTAACCCATACATTGTCACAGGTAATTTGTATTTTTCTCATAAGCTCCTCCTGATGAATGTAGTTGAGGAGGGGAGACTGTCTTCCTATATTACATTGAACAGTAAGACACCATTACAAGAGACATGCTTTTCTATAGTACATATGGCTCAAACCTGACCAAATCTACTTTTCTTTTTTCTACCACATGAAGGGTGCAACCCTAAGACTCAGGTTCCTGAGAATCACCTAAAGCAGAGCTGCCACTTACGGTTGTGCAGGCTGTGCATTGTGCAGCTCAGGGGAGGGGCCTTGTATAGTCCTTACAGAGCAGGGCTGCCTGGATTCTGGTGCATGCTGATGGTTAACAGTGGTAGCCTGTAGTGTCTTTTCCTTTCCACTTCGGTTTCCTGTTTGCTGGGGCTTGTCTCTGTGGGGCCACATGCCTGCCAGCCTCTGAGTATCTGAAGAGGAAGATTTAGTCTGTGTTGTCACAGTATTAAGGTGGAAGCACACACAAACAAATATGGGTCAGTTTTGCTGCGTACCTAAAACTGCTCTAAAAAATGAAGTCGGTCTTTAAAAGTATGGGCAAAGTGAAGTGGTATTATAGAAGTAGAGGTGGCAGAGAGCAGGTGTAATCAGGAAGAGCCAGGAAGGTTTTGTGGAGCGGTGGGTTAGGATGGGCTAGATTGTGGAATCTTTTAAGTGTCCATTGTAAGAATTTACATCTGCAGATAGAAATCTAGATATGGAATTTATGTATGTAGATGTAAATTTAGATCCTACATAGAGCTCACTGGAGTAATGTTTTGCTGTTATTAAAATACATGTAGAAAACTATGTATAGAACACTTTGTCTCTAGGAACTCTTGGAGTAATTTAGCAGTATCAAGTTTCCTAGTGGGCTTTGTAAGAAAGGTTTTGCATGTTTAAAGCACCCTGTTCTCTAGTGCACTTAGCACATCATACTTATTTCTAGTAGCCTTGATAACTTCAGACCAAGGGCTGGATGGAGCATAAATGAACTTTAAATTGAATGATTTACTTTCACTAAAAAGCTTTCACGTTTATTCTTTTTATTAGCCAGCAGGTGTCACCAGGGAGCTAAATATTGCCTGACAGGGAAGGAGGTTTTTATATTTCCCTTTCGTTTTTCTGATTTCATGTTGGCTATTTGCTCAGCTTCTCACTTAAGCTAGTAGAAAGCCCTTCAGAAAATTCATGGTGTCTGCATGAGTACCCACATGTAAGATTCATCATCCCTCTGCTTTTCTGGAAAATAATACCCAATTCAAGTAAATTTAAATTATATTTTCTTGGGTATATTTTAAATCATGTACAAATCATTTTGTTTAATCTTAACAACTTTTTGTGTCTACTTCTATAAATAATGCTTGTATATTAAATGCAGTTAGTTACCAATCATTAATGTAGCTATTAGGAGTATATATTAATATAACTTTTCTGTAGTGATACATATTATTAACCTTAAAACTGTGCATACATTTTGAACTAACACTTTACCTTTTATAATACATGTTAAGGAAAAATCAGGCATATAGATATATTTATTTTTAAAATATTTATTGAAGCGTTTAAAATTAGAAATAATCCAAATGTCAAAAATAGAAAAATGTCCCATGTAATAGAAATAAGTAGTCATTGTTTCCAAAGACCTTTTTAAAATTTTGTTTATTTTTATCTAACAAGTATATTTTAAACATTCAAATAGTAACCGAGCACTTAGCAATAGAAAAGATCAGTTCCCTACCTATCCTCTCCAATACCCATGTTCCACCCACCCCCAGAGATAGTACAACTTTTAACTTTTAGCTGTTTTCTTCTATTTTATTTTTATTTTCATATGTGACAGAATTTTAGGTGATTTTTATTTTGTATTTCATACTTTTGGTATTTGTTTTGTTCCCTAATTTTCTACAATTTTATAATTAGATATTTCTTTTTAAAAGAAACAAATGCAGTCCATTGCTTTTAAAGTTTTAACAAAACCATTTTAACATATAAGTGCTATTATAGTGAATCAGTTTGCTAACCCATCATCTAACTTCTCAGTTGTCCTGATTAGTCAGTGTTGGTTTTATTATCTTCGTATAGAAATGTCTTTGAACTTTAGATTACAAGTATAATTACAAAAAACTATAACAATTGCTTCTCCCCTTCCCAACTTACTATAAACTACGGCATATCTTCATTTGGCAGGTTTTTTTTAACCTCTTCTTTGTTCTCTTGTATTTCACTGTAGATGAAGATCTAATAAAGTACGGCTGGCCTGAAGATATTTGGTAAGTAACAACTTGGTTTCTGCTTTCTATGCATTACTTACTTTCTTAGACTTGGCCAGCCATCTGGTTCCTACCATTAAAACTAGAACTTGTGCTTTGTACTTTATAAGCGTTCAGTGGTAAATAAACTGACTGCAAGCTCCCTTGATTTATAATTACCAAGTAAACTGGCAGTGATGTCTTAGGGTTCAGGCTGGCCACAAAGGCCTCCAGAACATAGACTTTCTTTTTTTTTTTTAAAGGCTTAAAACATTTATTTATTTATTTATTTATTTTTGGTCATGAAAAGTAAATGTCAAAAGTTTATTATATACATACAGATGTGATTTCAGAATTATCAAAAGCCTCCCATGCTTTTTTTTAACATAGACTTTCTTGTACCTCCTGTGCGTCTTCTCATGATAAGTTACTGAGACCACAGCATGTGCACATTCAGACCACTCTTGAGTGATTGGACGAGGCAATGAAGGAAACAGATACAAGCTTCGTGTAACTGGAATACATAGAGCATCTGACCAGAACAGCTTTAAAGAAAATTTAGACTGGGTTCCCTTTGTCTTCTCAACTCCCTCATGAGTTTAGCCCTCTCTTGATCCAGCCATTACCCTCTTTCTAAAATTAATGTATAGAAATTAAAAAAATAATAATACATGATTTCCTAGCCTCCTTCCAAGGTAATTTATTTTTCTGCTCACAAAACCCAGTCCAAAAGACAATAACAAAACAAGCTAACAGAAATATTCTTTCATTTTAGTTGATTTCTTTTATTTTTCTAACTGCCTTAGAATGCCATATGGCATTTCTGCCACACAGACCAGAACTTTTTAGGAGTGCATGGACTCCAGCACTTCCTGTTTCTTTCTTGTATCACTCTCAGACTCAGTTTGCTTTCTTTTTCTATCTTTAGCTTCGGCCACTCACTCTGGCCCTTGAGATTCTCTCTCCTAGAACATAATTTTACCTATGGAGTGAGATATGGTCTCAACAGCTCCTAACACCCTCTAATAACCAAATGCTGTTCCTGAAGATACGCACACAGATCCTGTTTGTTTTGCTGATAGTAGTAATGAACATTTATTGAACACTTAACTGTATGCCAAATACTGTTAAGTATTTACCTTCATTAATACATTTAAATTCACAACGCTGTGAAATGGTTACTGATATTCCCATTTTTCAGATGAGGAAACTAACACTGAGAGAGACTGAACAGATATGCTCTGATGTTGCTGGCCCTCAGCCAACTCTAGTTCTAAATCACCAATTCCCTTTTCCCAACTGAGGCCGCTACTCTTTTGGCTGCAGGTCACTCCTTCTTCTCTCAGACTGTTCCTGCAGCTCTCCCTGGACCCCTTTTCTCCCAAGTATAGGCCCAGACCCTTTGCTTAATTCCCTAACCTGACAGTTTTGGCTGCCACTTTTTAGGAGAGTTGGTTCATTTTCAACCAGGTGTACAGCATTGGACATTTAGTAGGAAAAATACCACCCAAGACTAACTTAAGCCACCCCAGCTGTGTCTGTGCTCAGACCCTCCAGGCCTACGTGCAGGCACCCGCTGTAAGCTCTAGCCTACCCCATTAGGGAGGGGCTGAATCATGACCCCAGGGCAAAGGCCCTCCTGTCTGCCTGCCCTCTCTAAAGTCCACACTCCCAGAACCAAGGGACACCAAAACCCTGTGGAGCTTTGCCCTGTCCCAGCATATTGGCTTGCCTTCTGGACCAAGTATCATATCCTCAAGGGAGACACTGCTTGGTACCCGCTTGCTTCAGGTGGACAATTTGCACTGCTGAGGGCTTCTGGATTGGGGCTACTTAACCTTCTAGGACCCGAGACTGTAAGTCCTGTGAGGACAGCGATCCAGCTGTTTTGTTCACTACTCTTATCTCCATCACCTAGCATAGGACCTGGCACATAGTGTTCAATAAATATTTGTTGACTTCCTAATTGACTAGCTCTCTGCCTCTCTAGAAATGATCTCTACTAGACATCTCTTCACAATAACTGCATTCTGGCTAACTCCATTTTGAGCACCTGTCATCCCTAGCTGGATTATTTCAGTTGTCCCTAAAGCTCAATGATCTCCATACTCTGTTAAAGGAGATAAGAATGGCTGCACCTGTTACATAGTTCTCTGCTGAAAGTTTTTATCATGCCAGGCTTACGGCATAAGAACCTGCATAGGAAAGGAAGGGTACATATTCAGATGCTCCATGAAAGTCAATTTACCACAGCATTTTACCTATTTTTTTCCGATTAAATAAGTGGAAGAGAAATCTCCAACTTAAAACCTACACTCCATGTATTGTGTCTTGGGTTTATTATTTCATTAAGATTGTCCCCTGGAAAACTGCTTAGTAAATTGGTATCTACAGATACTTAGATACCCAGTTTGACACTCTTTAATAACCTTGAGATTAATGACTGTTGTTGGAAGGGACTGACTTACTCTCAGAAGCTACTGCAGAGCATGGCTGCAGGTTACTGCAGAAGCTCACTTCTGATGTGAGCTAGAATAGCCCGACATTTCAAGACCTGTTCTGTTTCATAAACTCAATCCTGGAAACATTCCTGGGCATGCTAAGAATGATTCAGTTGATCTACCTTCCAGGAAAGATTTTCAACCTAGTTTCACACTGACGTAGACTTTGGAACTTCACCTCTATGAATGTCAACTGAGTTCATACCAGAAAACCCCTGAGGCACCTTAAGCAAAGGATTTTTCTAGGAATAGATGAGAATGGAACTAAAGTCATCTTTAAACAAAGGAAAATAGAAAGAATGTGTGTTTACTGCCTCCAAACCCCCCACTGTATAGTGTTTCCAGAGAGCCCACTTTGAGGAGGTAAATGACCCAGCTTTTGCCTCTGCATCCTCATCAGTGCTCATTTATTGATGTTTCCGGTCTCTGCTCGAAGTAAAGTCTAACACTGAGTAAGTGGGGAGAGAAAGATAACAAAGACAAGAGGCAACTAAGGAGCTGGTGGGCTTAATTTAAACTTTGAGTAAGCATTTTGGAACGTTTGGAAAGGTTTTTTTTTAAGGAAACTTGCTCAAGATAGTTTATTTACAGGGCTGGCTTTTTTGCTTGTTTATTTCACATTCCAGCCAGAGCACCACACTTCATGTGTTCCTTCTGCCTGTCGTAGAGGTGTTACTACAAGCCTAAAGTTGGTGTTACTAGCAGTGTATTCCCAGGTGTGTTTTAGTACTTTGACTATTTGTGTATGGATGTCTTAGATACATACTGAAATTATTTGTGTATTTCTTTTGACAAAATTTGCATGAGAGACCTTTAAGAAAAAGCAGAGTATAATCAAGGTACTATGGCTGTGTAGGAAAGAGTTGCTATAGAGAACTGGTTAAAGCAAGTTGGAATGGGAGAAATTAATTCTCATTGAGCTTGCTTACTAATGGGATATTTTCCTAAGATCTGAAAGAGGGTAATGAAGTATATAATTTCCAGATTTGCAAAAAAACACATTTTCTGGGTGGAAAAATGCCAGGCTGAAGATGATAATCAGTTGGAATCTCTCAATGGGAATGCAAATGAGCAAATGAACTACTGGGGAAAAACAAATCAAACTGAGATGTTGTATCCATTTCTGGCTATCAGTAATGGTTATGAATAAAACCCAGAGTCATCATAGACTGCAAAAAATATGTAGTGTTTATTTTCTGTATCCAAAGTGACTAGCAAGATGCTTAACCTTTTTAAAGAAGGCCTTAGAAACAGCATAAACTTAACTTTTATATGGAATCACACTGTATACATCTTATACTGGGTGTGAATGTGTGGCCATTTTCACTTCTAAAAAATACATTGATGCTAAGAGAATGTCTAGAGAAATATGTAATGGGATGTAGTGGTGCCTCCATAGGGTTTTACTGAGTATTCCTTGGTCTAGAAAGGTAAGGACTAAGGAAGAGATGAGTGAAGTTAACAGAATCACAAAGTGACAATTGTGTTACTGTTGTTTCATGCTCAGGATTCTGAGGGATCTCTGGGTGTTAGAAAGTGAAATTCATTTTGTGAATTGTAAATATGAAAAACTTAGTATCTCAAAATGTTGAACTACCTGAAAAAGGAAGGAAGTAGGTTTTAAAAGATTTAATGAATTGGTGGATGCTAGAGCCTTAATGAAAGGTACACATGGGACGCTGGGGTGGGAGGGCATTCCGAATCTTATTAGGACAGTGTCAAAAAGGACAATCTCCGTGCTCCCCCAGGAGACATGTTGATGCCACTGTTGGATGTAAGGTCGGAGACTTTGTTGGTCTGACCCATTTTATGATGTGGTCTGCTTCCTGTCTTCAGTCTCCACCTGACTCTCACCTCTGTGTTTGACAGTCTCTTTAGGTTGTTTTGCCATCACTGGAAACTCAAGACGTCCTACACCAAACCTCTCATCTTTTTTTTTCCCAAATGGGTGCACTCTCTCCAGCTGTCAGGTGTTTCAGCGAGTGGTCTTACGCATCTCCCAGGCTGGCAGTGCTGCAGTCTTTTTTTTTTTAATAAGTTTATTTTGATATCATTAATCTACAATTAAATGAGTAATATTATGGTGATTACACTACCCCCTTCATCAGGTCCCCTCCCCCCCCAGCCCCATTACAGTCACTGTCCATCAGTGCTGCAGTCTTGATGACTTATTCCATTTCCTTCCCTTCTCACCTGGAATTCTATTCCCTGTGTTTCCTCTAAGTCCCTTACCTCCATCAGGGACCCACCAGATCTCAGCTCATCAGTGAAATCTTTGGCCACTGAGAGCTCTTTCTCACTTGAAAAATCACTCTTCCCAGGATATTGAACATTTATTGTTTCCAGTGATCCTCATGGCACCAGTCTCACACAGCTCAGAACTTGCCATGTTTACCTTCCCTCCCCCAGTTGAGCTCTTCAGAGGCAGTGGCTGTGTTTTATACTCCCTGTGGTGCTTAGCATGTGGTAGGCGCTGAGGTAATACTTGTTGGATTGGAATGCTTTAAATGCAGGTGGCCTGAGGAGATGGTTGTCTTGTAACTCTTGCTAAAAGTGGTTTTTATTCTTTATAGGTTTCATGTGGACAAACTCTCTTCGGCTCATGTATACCTTCGATTACATAAGGTAACTGGATTTAAATGTGGACTCATAACTTTTTCTTTAGTGATAAGCATCATTTCTTGTCCTCTTTTTTTTTGCAGTTAAATTACTTAAAGTAATAAGTATGTACAAAAGTCTAAAAATTAGGAAATGAAGTGATGTCTTCCCCTGGCCCAGAAAAATCACTAGGGGAAACTCTGGTGACTTTTGAGACTTGGAAGGGGTCATAGTAACTATTTACCAGCTAGAAACACTGCCTTGTCCTTCTAGTTCAGGTGTGCTCCTGTCACTTCCACTTTCTCTCCCTTTCATTTCTGTTGATAGTCCTGGACTTTGTATTTTCTTCAGTGGAAATCATGTTCTGGTTCCTTTTTCTCAGTCATGCAATTCTCCTGTCTTACCAAGGGCAGATACTCCCAGTTACCAGAGCTGCCTGGGAGGTGTGAGACAGCATAATAGTAGTAAAGGAAAAGAATTTCATGTTCCCTGTTAACATGGAACCTCAGTTTTTCATCTGTCTTTCCATTCATATGTTAAATTTTATATAGTTGAATCATAGGATATATATACTTGTTATGTGTATTGCTTTTCTTTTTATGTTTTATTTTGGAATGATTTTAGATTTACAGAAAAGTAGCAGAGATAGTCTAGAGTTCCCATATACCCCACACCCAGTTTCCCACATTGCGACTATCTTACATTACCAGGGTAGATCCATCAGAACTAAGAAACCACCACTGGTGCATCACTACCAACTGAACCCTAGACTCTGGATTTGACCAGATAGTCCATTTGTGTCCTCTTTGTGCTCCAGGATCCCATGCAGTCCCACTTTACAGTTAGTTGTCATGTCTGCCTGGTCTCCAGTCCATGATCATTTCTTACTCTTTCCCTGTTTCTCATGACCTTGGCAGTTTGAGAAGTACTGGTCAGGTGTTTTATAGAGTGCCACTCAGTTGGGGTTTGTCTGCTGTTTTTCTTTTCTTTTCTTTTGGTATTATAAATGTACAATTACATGAGCAACATTATGGTTACTAGACTCCCCCTATTATCAAGTCCCCCCCACTTACCCCATTACAGTCACTGTCCATCAGCATAGTAAGATGCTATAGAATCACTACCTGTCTTTTCTGTGTTATACTGCCTTCCCCATATCACTCCCACCGCTACATTATGGTAACTTTTAGTCCATTCTTGGGTTCTGTGAGTCTGCTGCTGTTTTGTTCCTTCAGTTTTTTCTTGGTTCTTATACTCCACAGATGAGTGAAATCATTTGATACTTGTCTTTTTCCACCTGCTTTATTTCACTGAGCATAATACCCTCTAGCTCCATCCATGTTGTTGCAAATGGTAGGATTTGTATTCTTCTTATGGATGAATAATATTCCATTGTGTATATATACCACATCTTCTTTATCCATTCATCTACTGATGGACACATAGGTTGCTTCCATTTCTTGGCTATTGTAAATAGTGCTGTGATAAACATAGGGGTGCATCTGTGTTTTTCAAACTGGGCTGCTGCATTCTTAGGGTAAATTCCTAGGAGTGGAATTCCTGGGTCAAATGGTATTCCTATTTTGAGTTTTTTGAGGAACCTCCATACTGCTTTCCACAATGGTTGAACTAATTTGCAGTCCCACCAGCAGTGTAGGAGGGTTCCCTTTCTCCACATCCTCACCAACATTTGTTGTTGTTTGTGTTTTGGATGTTGGCCATCCTCACTGGTGTGAGGTGATATCTCATTGTGGTTTTAACCTGCATTTCTCTGATGATTAGTGATGTGGAGCATCTTTTCATGTGCCTGTTGGCCATCTGAATTTCTTCTTTGGAGAAGTGTCTGTTCAGCTCCTCTGCCCATTTTTTAATTGGCTTATTTGCTTTTTGTTTGTTGAGATGTGTGAGTTCTTTATATAATTTGGATGTCAACCCTTTATCAGATATGTCATTTTTGAATATATTCTCCCATACTGTAGGATGTCTTTTTGTTCTACTGATGGTGTCCTTTGCTGTACCGTCTGCTGTTTTCCTTATGACTAGACTGGAGTTAGGGTTTGGGGGGAGGAAGAGCGGCAGGCAGTGCCCTTCTCATCACATCATGTCCGGGCTACATTGTGTACTTACCGCCGATGGTGTCAACCTTGATCTCCTGGCCAGGGGAATATTTGCCAGGTTCCTCCACTGTAGCGTTTCTCCTCTCCCCTCTTCAATACTGTTATTTGGATGCGAGTCACAAAGTCCAGCCCATACTCAATGAGGAGTGGGTGGAATTAAGCTTCACTTTCTGGAGTGAGGGGTCTCTCTACATGTATCATCTGAAATTGTTCTGTAAATCTCTTCTCCATGGAGTTAATTTAGTAATTTATGTGCATCAGTATGGACCCATATATTTATTCTATACTTTGGGTTATAATACAAGTAGTATGTTACTGTGTTGCTCACGTGTTCCCAGCTTTGGCTGGAGCTCTGGTCAGCTCTGCTCCCATCTTCCTTTGGCATGCTCCCATCCTCCTGTTTCTCAAGCACTTCCTTCCTTTCTGCACTCCAAGCTACTCCAGATTGCTCTTGTATTTTCCTTGCCCTGGCCCTAGAATCAGCCATTTCTCCAAGCAACCCTCGTTCCTTTTATATTGGGGAATGGTATTTAGAAATCAAGCTCTGGACTCTGAATGTGCTCATTGCCACAGGAGTATCTTCTAGACCCCTCACCTGACAGAGCTAGGAAATATATGTATGTGTATTAGTCTGTGTTAGTAATTCATATGAATAACTGTTTCTGCATCCCTCCTTCTTTGTCTCCATTAAGCTAAACGTGAGCTCATACTGATGGCTCTCATGAATCCATCACTATACTCCTGGACTATTTATTACTTCCTTCTCAGACAGCAAGAAGCCTGGCCCCCGCTGTCCACCTTCCATTTGCTTATTTGACGCCAGTATATAGGTCAGAGGGTTTAGATTTGTTAACACCCGCACCCATAAGAAATAACCATACCAACTAAATACAGTGTTTATGTGCAGTTATCTTTGTCTTTTTGCCTTACAGTTCCTAGTCATAATACTGTTTTCCAAAGTAATTTTAACCTGCTTTCTCCCCCATACCTTTCAGCAATGTTATGTTGTACACTTGGATTCTTTCATCTCAGGCCAGATTCCATCCTGGAATCCCCCTGGCTGATTGTATTACTTCTTTAAGTGACAGTTTATAAACTTTCTCATGTTGCTGTACAATTTTCATATTTATTGTTTTGATTGGCTGCTTTGAGTTGATAATGTGCCACAATTAACATGAAAGTTCCCTTCTCAGAATATAAGTTGTTTGCTGTTTTGAGCCTTGTGGATCCCCAACAAGAAATATTTTTTTATGTACCACCTTCTGTTTTCCTTTTGAATTATTTTTTTTTAGAGTAAATCTCAGAAATGGAATTACTGGATCAAAAGATACAAGCATTTTGGTAACTCCTTTCATGACAAATTGTCCTCTGAAAATATTGTGCTGGTTTAAAATACTCTCTAATATATGTAGGTTTCCCAAATACTTTTTGAGATTTTATAACTTCTGAAAAAACAGTAACGTTTTGGCCATTTTAATAAATATAAGAAGCTACTCCATTATGGTTATAAATTCTGAATTTACTAGCAAAGTTAAATGTCATGCCTCATTTTTACTTAGACTGTTTATGTTTTTGAAAACTGTATTGTAAAGGGAAAGAGGGAGATTTTGAGCTCTGTGCTGGAAAACCTGATGAGTTCTCCTAGGCAACTGCTTGCCATTTTTGAACTATTTTAAGTTAAAGAAAATAGAGTATGGTGTTACCAAGTTTCCTTTTGGCTTAGAATCCATTTTTTCCTTTGGATTCTGCTGTGTCAGAAATTGGAAATCGTGGTGGTAGTCCCAAGTTCACCTTACCACCGGCTCTTAGTTGTTTGAATTGAAGTTTAATTTTATTTTCTTTTAGAGCACATAATGCATTCAGTAAAAAGACGTGCTCCTTCAGGACCTTTCACTTTCACTAAACAGCATAGCCCTCTGTATTTAGTAGGTACCAAATAATGTTGGAGAGGCTGTAAGACCAAGTGGTTCGGAGCCCAGACTCAGGAGCCGGACTGCTGGGTTTGAGTCCTGCCTCTGCTGCTCACTAGCTGTGTGACTTTGAGCAAGTTGTGTACTTATACCTACTTTATTGGGTCGTCGTGAAGATTAAATGAGCTAGCATAACTGAAACTTTTAGAATAATGCCCGGCACACACATTATACACTGTGTGTCTTAATTCTCTTTTGTCAAATTCAGTTCAATTCAACCCAGAGCTCGAAGATCATAGATACTCAGTAGTGATTTTTCCTAAGCGTCTTTGATTTTTGAAAACCCATAGGAAAAGCTCACTTATCTAGAGGTTTCTTATCTCATTAACACAGATGGCACAAAGCCCACAAGCCAAAATTCTGACCTTTATATACTGAGAGTACTTCAGACCCTGCAACTGAGAGTTTATGTACTCTGAGTTTGTGCATAATGCTGAACTGACTGGTTCTTGTTTTTGTTCTTTTTGATCTGCTCGTATTATATTAGAAATAGCAAAATGGGAAAAGGAGATTGCTTCAGGAACAGTGACAGCTGCAGGTAGTGAGAAGGGATCTGGGAACATAGCCTGACATCAGGGACCAAGAAATTCTATGTTTCCATCAGAACTCCCTAAGAGCTGTACTCTGCGCCAGTTGCTTGAGCTTGGCTTTAGTCCTGGGGTCATATCTAAGCTCTGTCACATACTGGATATGGGGACCTTGGCCCCGATAATCAACCTGGCTAAGCTTCATTTTCTTCATTGGTTAAGTCAGGAAAATACTACTATCCATTTTATATGGCTGTTTACTTTCTACCTGGTACATGGTGGGTACTCAAAACTGGTAGCTGTTGACTTCCGGGAAGATGGCGGCATGAGCAGGGTGGCGGAAATCTCCTCCCAAAACCATATGTATTTATGAAAATACAACAAATACAACTATTCCTAAAAGAGAGACCAGAAGATACAGGACCGCACCTAGCCTGCATCTACACCTGAGAGGACTAGGCACCCTGTGAGACGGGTAAGATACGGAGCCGCGACCCAGCAGGACCCGAGCACTCCCCCACCCCAGTGCACTGGCAGGAGGAGAGGATTCAGAGTGGGGAGGGAGTGGAAGCACAGGCCTGCTAAATAACCAGCCCTGGTGATCTGCGCTGGGAGCGCTGGCACACATTGCATGGTATATCGGAGATTTGAGAGACAGAGGGTGCAGGATCTGAGCTGGGGAACGCACCCGGGTCCTTGCAGCCGGCTCCCTGGGACAAAAGAAAAGTGCACGCTTTTTTTTAGCGGTCTTAAAGAGACAGGGGCCCAACGGAGGAGTAGAACCGTCCCAGCACACTCAGCCCAGCAGGCTGGGAGTCCTGGGGAATTTCGGACCCCTTAGCTGGCAACTGGTAAATAGTAGCCATACAGAGACTTCCCACAGAGATCAGCAGCCTCCCATTCATTCCCATCCCGGCCAGAGGTACAAACGGCCCTGTGGAGTGGCGCAGCCATGGCTGTGGAATAGTGGAGCAACAGTGCCACCTACAGCATCCCCACAGGATCTACTCCCAGCAGGTGTTTTTTTTTCTCTTTTCTTTCTTTCTTTTTTTTTATTTTCTCTTTTCTTTCTTTTTAAAAGTCTTAAAGAGCCCAGCTGACATACGTGGCAACTACCAGCGACCACTTCTATCGCCATGAAAAGATAGAGGAATATGTTACAAACAAAAGTTAACCCAGACCCAGACAACACCAGAGAGGGAACCTGAAGGAATGGAAATGCACAACCTTCCTGAAAAATAATTCAGAACAAAAGTCATAACCATACTGATGGATCTACAGAGAAATATGCAAGAGCTGAGGGAGGAAGTGAGGGAAGTGAGGAAAGACAATGCAGAAATGAGACAAGCAATCAATGGGCATAGCAGCAGACTGGACGAGATGCAAGAGACTGTTAATGGAATAGAAATCAGAGAACAGGAATACAGAGAAGCTGAAACAGAGAGAGATAAAAGGATCTCTAGGAATGAAAGAATATTAAGAGAACTGTGTGACCAATCCAAACGGAACCATATTCGCATTATAGGAGTACCAGAGGAAGAAGAGAGAGAAAAAGGGATAGAAAATTTCTTTGAAGAAATACTTGCTGAAAACTTCCCCATGCTGGGGAAGGAAATAGTCTCGCAGTCCACGGAAGCCCACAGATCTCCCAACACAAGGGACCCAAGGAAGACAACACCAAGACACATAATAATTAAAATGGCAAAGATCAAAGATAAGGACAGAGTATTAAAGGCAGCTAGAGAGAGAAAAAAGATCACCTACAAAGGAAAACCCATGAGACTATCATCAGACTTGTCAACAGAAACCTTACAGGCCAGAAGAGAATGGCATGATATATTTAACGTAATGAAACAGAAGGGCCTCAAACCAAGAATATTGATTTCCAGCATGATTATCATTTAAATATGATGGAGGGATTAAACAATTTCCAGACAAGTGAAAGTTGACAGAGTTTGCTTCTCATAAACCACCTCTACAGGATATCTTAAACTGACTGCTCTAGAGGGAAGCACTCCTAAGGCTAAAAAGATGTCACCAGAGAAAATAAAATCATAGCAAAGAAAGCAGACCATCCAAATACTAACTAAAGGCAAAGAATAAAACACCTAGTATATAAAGAATGGAGGAGGAAGAATGAAAAGGGAGATAAAGAAACATTAGACTGTGTTTACAATAACTTAACAAGAAAGTTAAGTTAGATTGTTAGATAGTAAAGAAGCAACCCTTGAACCTTTGGTAACCACGAATCTAAAGCCAGCAATGGCAATAAGTACATATCTACTGATAATCACCCTAAATGTAAATGGACTGAATGAACCAATCAAAAGACACAGAGTTACTGAATGGATAAAAAAGCAAGACCCATCTATATGCTGCTTACAAGAGACTCACCTCAAACCCAAAGATATAGACAGACTAAAAGTGAAGGGATGGAAAAAGATATTTCATGCAAACAACAAAGAGAAAAAAGCAGGTGTTGCAGTACTTGTATCAGACAAAATAGACTTCAAAATGAAGAAAGTAGCAAGAGATAAAGAAGGACATTACATAATGATAAAGGGGTCAGTCCAACAAGACGATATAACCATTGTAAATATATATGCACCCAACACAGGAGCACCGGCATATGTGAAACAAATACTAACAGAATTAAAGGAAGAAATAGAAAGCAATGCATTCATTTTAGGAGACTTTGACACACCACTCACTCCAAAGGACAGATCAATCAGACAGAAGGTAAGTAAACACACAGAGGCACTGAACAACACACTAGAACAGATGGACCTAACAGACATCTACAGAACTCTACACCCAAAAGCAACAGCATACACATTCTTCTCAAGTGCACATGGAACATTTTCCAGAATAGACCACATACTAGGCCACAAAAAGAACCTCAGTAAAGTCAAAAATACTGAAATTCTACCAACCAACTTCTCAGATCACAAAGGTATAAAACTAGAAATAAATTTTAGAAAGAAATCAAAAAGGCTCACAAATACATGGAGACTTAACAACATTCTCCTAATTAATCAATGGGTTAACGACCAAATCAAAACAGAAATCAAAGAATATATGGAGACTAATGACAACAACAACACAAAGCCACAACTTCTGTGGGACGCAGCAAAGGCAGTTCTAAGAGGAAAGTATATTGCAATCCAGGCCTATTTAAGAAGGAAGAACATTCCCAAATGAATAGTCTAAAGACACAATTACTGAAATTGGAAAAAGAAGAACAATGAGGCCCAAAGTCACCAGAAGGAGGGACATAATAAAGATTAGAGAAGAAATAAATAAAATTGAGAAGAATAAAACAATAGAAAAAATCAATGAAACCAAGAGCTGGTTCTTTGAAAAAATAAACAAAATAGATAAACCCCTAGCCAGACTCATTAATCTGGCTAATGAAAAAGAGAATCTACACACAAACAGAATCAGAAATGAGATAGGAAAAATAACGACGGACCCCACAAAAATACAAAGAATTATAAGAGAATATTATGAGAATCTATATGCCAACAAGCTGGAAAACCTAGAAGAAATGGACAACTTCTTAGAAGAATACAACCTTCCAAGACCGACCAAGCAAGAAACAGAAAAACTAAACAGACCAATCACCAGCAACGAAATTGAATTGGTAATCAAAAAACTACCCAAGAACAAAACCCCCGGGCCTGATGGATTCACCTCTGAATTCTACCAGACATATAGAGAAGAAATAACACCGATTCTCCTTAAAGTTTTCCAAAAAATAGAGGAGGAGGGAATACTTCCAAACTCATTCTATGAAGCCAGCATCACTCTAATACCAAAACCGGGCAAAGACCTCACCAAAAAAGAAAATTACAGACCAATATCCCTGATGAACGTAGATGCAAAAATACTCAACAAGATATTAGCAAACCGAATTCAAAAATACATCAAGAGGATCGTCCATCATGATCAAGTGGGATTCATCCCAGGGATGCAAGGATAGTACAACATTCGAAAATCCATCAACATCATCCACCACATCAACAAAAAGAAGAACAAAAACCACATGATCCTCTCCATAGATGCTGAAAAAGCATTTGACAAAATTCAGCACCCATTCATGATAAAAACTCTCAACAAAATGGGTATAGAGGGCAAGTACCTCAACATCATAAAGCCCATATATGACAAACCCACAGCTAACATCATACTTAACAGTGAGAAGCTGAAAGCTTTTCATCTAAGATCGGGAACAAGACAGGGATGCCCACTCTCCCCACTGTTATTCAACATAGTACTGGAGGTCCTAGCCACGGCAATCAGACAAAACAGAAATACAAGGCATCCAGATTGGTAAAGAAGAAGTCAAATTGTCACTATTTGCACATGACATGATATTGTACATAAAAAACCCTGAAGACTCCACTCCAAAACTACTAGAACTAATATCTGAATTCAGCAAAGTTGCAGGATACAAAATTAACACACAGAAATCTGTTGCTTTCCTATACTCTAACGATGAGCTAAGAGAAAGAGAAATCAGGAAAACAATGCCATTCACAATGGCATCAAAAAGAATAAAATACCTAGGAATAAACCTAACGAAGGAAGTGAAAGACCTGTACTCTGAAAACTCCTAAGAGAAATGAAAGAGGACACTAACAAATGGAACTTCATCCCATGCTGTTGGATAGGAAGAATAAATATTATCAAAATGGCTATACTACCTAAAGCAATCTACAGATTCAACGCAATCCCTATCAAAATACCAACAGCTTTCTTCAGTGAGCTGGAACAATAATTCTAAAATTCATATGGAACCACAAAAGACTCCGAATAGCCGAAGCAATCCTGAGAAGGAGGAATAAAATGGGGAATTATGCTCCCTGACTTCAAGCTCTACTACAAAGTCACAGTAATCAAGACAATTTGGTATTGGCACAAAAACAGACCCACAGACCGTGGAACAGAATAGAAAATCCAAACATTAACCCAAACATATACAGTCAATTAGTATTTGATAAAGGAGCCTTGGATATACAATGGGGAGATGATGGCCTCTTCAGCAGCTGGTGTTGGACAAACTGGACAGCTACATGTAAGAGCATGAAACTGGACTACTGTCTAACCCCATACACAAAGGTAAACTCAAGGTAGATCAAAGACCTGAATGTAAGTCATGAAACCATAAAACTCTTAGAAAAAAACATAGTCAAAAATCTCTTGGACATAAACATGAGTGACTTCTTCATGAACATATCTACCTGGGCAAGGGAAACAAAAGCAAAAATGAACAAGTGGGACTATATCAAGCTGAAAAGCTTCTGTACAGCAAAGGACACCATCAGTAGAACAAAAAGACATCCTACAGTATGGAAGAATATATTCATAAATGATGTATCAGATAAGGGGTTGACATCCAAAATATATAAAGAACTCACGCACCTCAACAAACAAAAAGCAAATAATCCAATTAAGAAATGGGCAGAGGGCATGAATAGGCACTTCTCCAAAGAAGAAATTCAGATGGCCAACAGGCACATGAAAAGATGTTCCACATCGCTAATCATCAGAGAAATGTAGATTAAAACCACAATGAGATACCGCACACCAGTGAGGATGGCCAACATCCAAAACACAAACAACAACAAATGTTGGCAAGGATGTGGAGAAAAGTGAATCCTCCTACACTGCTGGTGGGAATGCAAATTAGTTCAACCATTGTGGAAAGCAGTATGGAGGTTCCTCAAAAAACTCAAAATAGACATACCATTTGACCCAGAAATCCCACTCCTAGGAATTTACCCTAGGAATGCAGCATCCCAATTTGAAAAAGACAGATGCCCCCCTATGTTTATCACAGCACTATTTACAATAGCCAAGAAATGGAAGCAACCCAAGTGTCCATCAGTAGATGAATGGATAAAGAAGATGTGGTACATATACACAATGGAATATTATTCAGCCATAAGAAGAAAACAAATCCTACTATTTGCAACAACATGGATGGAGCTAGAGGGTATTATGCTCAGTGAAATAAGCCAAGCCGAAAAAGACAAGTATCAAATGATTTCACTCATATGTGGAGTATAAGAACAAAGAAAAAAACTGAAGGAACAAAATAGCAGCAGACTCACAGAACCCAAGAACGGACTAATAGTTACCAAAGGGAAAGGGACTGGGGAGGATGGGCGGAAAGGGAGGGACAAGGGGGAAAAAGGGGCATTACGATTAGCAGATGTATTGTTGGGGGGGCACGGGGAGGGCTGTACAACTCAGAGAAGACAGGTAGTGATTCTATAGCATCTCACTATGCTGATGGACAGTGACTGTAATGGGGTTGCTGGGGGGACCTGATGAAGGGGGTAGTTTAGTAACCATAATATTGCACATGTAATTGTAGATTAATGATACCAAAATAAATTATAAAAGAAAAAAAAGTGGTAGCTGTTGTGTTGTTTTTTAATTACTCATATTGATTTATTTAGTACAGGGTCAATCAGCTTCTGTATTTTAGAAGCCCCTGTTACAGCCGAGTGTAGTGGTTGGTATTCATAGCAGTGACATTGTTTTGTCAGGATGTTAACGTTCAGAATCCTCTAAGTGCTCAGGGAATTTGCATAGGATGAGGTATGTCATTAAGGCAGTGACACACTTGTATCACTTATTTTTTGGTCAAATTTATATATTTGAGAAATTCCCATTTTAAAACATTTAAAATAAAAAAAATTAGAAACATAATGGAATAAACTTAGTTTGTCTCAAATATTTACGCAGGTAGACATGTCATTCTCAGGCAGAAGTGCTTCTGTAATCCCATGCCTACTAGAAGCCAGTATCAAGCTGATTTCCCCTAGCTCTTGCCTTTGAAATATTTTTGTTCTTTTGGAATGGCTTTGCCTATTCAGCTTTGACTTTGATATGGTATCTGTACAGAAAATCAATCAATATTATTTCTGCCTTATGGCGAATAGTTATATCTAACACAGCAAGAGCTTGGTTCCTGATTAAGGCTGAGGAGAGATGACCTACCAGATTAAGATATCTCTTTGAGAGGAAGGTCTGGAGATCTCAGCTAAGAAGACTTCAGTTATTTAAAAAATAGGCATTTCCCCATAAGGTTTTAGAAGTAAGAATGGGAAGAATGAGGAAAAAATTGCTTAAACATTATTACAGCTAGTATTTTGGCTGTTTTCTTTCATACCCCACCTAGTAAGTACCATCATTTTCCATATTATTGTTCTCTTTGTTCATCAGTGTTCTGAAATACAATTGAAGAGCCCCTGCTTTTAATAAAATTGTGCTTAGTAAAGCAGCAGCAAAGTCCAGTAAGTGCTTCAGTATTGATCAGTTACAAGGTAGTGGAAACTTTTGTTTATTTTTGTATTTCAGGGGGAGAAGATAGAGGATATTCCAAAGGAAGTTCTAATGGATTGTGCCCATCTTGTGAAGGCCAATAGCATTCAAGGTCAGTTTTCTGGGGTGTTTCCAGAATCAGCACCAATTTCCTGTGTCTGAAATAGTTTACATTTTAGAGAATATGTTATTGACTTTGGCTTGAGTCAAAGGAATAACATGTCATGTGTCTTTTTTCCCTCTTTTGTTCTTTAAGATGGCAGTTCTGCTACCTATCAAAGGGTTGAACACTGATCTGCCCGCTCCTCTAATGTTCATGGCCCTATCTCAACTCTTTATCCTGCTGCTTCTTCTTTAATAGAAGGTTGTCTAAATTTGCCCACCCTTAAGGTTATTTGTAGAAAGACTTTTGGGCTTTATTTTTCATGTTATTTGATGTCTTTATTTCCATCATTTGTCATTAGATTTTGGAACTCAAGTCTCTAAATCCCTCTTTCCTAATTTTTCTTTCTCTCCTTCTCCCCTTACATACTTTTTTTCTCCCTGTAAATTGTGAAGGTATCAAGTCATCTAATCTAATTATCTCCCATGGAATCTTATTTAATTGGTCTGGGGTGATCCATGAGTATCAGTATTTTTATAGTTATCTCCAGGTGATTCTAATGTGCAGAGAGTGTTGAGAACAATCGACCTGAGTATTTTAGGTAGGGCCTGGGATCCGGGGCCTGGTGCTTATTTATTTCTACTGTACAGGATTTAATCTGTCAACAGTCAGTGTAGGTCAGGGAAGACAATTATTGGGGTGGAGGTGGGAGTTAGAAAGGGGAGCCAGGAGACAGTGTTATCCTAAGAATGGTGAGCTGGTAGATTGGATTTTAGGTGTACAACCTAGAATGAGCTAGAATAGAGGTAAGTTTGGTATATGAAGCTGAGGGACAATCCAGAGGGTCAGAAATGAATACGGTTTGGGTAGAAGATAAGGGTGGGGCAGACAGAGCTGGTAGCAGGGACCAGGGGTTAGTGATTACAGAACAGGAGCTAGGCACTGCATCCCCTTTCCCATCACTTACATGGCATTTCCTGACTCTAACTCAGGCAGTTTTGATGAGCCAGATACCTGGCCAAAGAAAAGGGAAGTCTTGTAGAACCACTGATTTTCAATTCCATAAATCATTAAATCGCAGTTGGTTTTAGGGCATTCTGCCTTTATGAGTAGAACAGAGTTTATAAGATTTCCATGTAAGATCTTTAGTTCCGGAAATAGAATTAGTAAGACGATCATTAACCTCTTTCACACGTTCTTGTCCCCTCCCATGCCAGTGACTAGCAGGAGTTTATGACAAGAGCTGTGGACTCTATTTTTGGCCCGGTTCTTTCTTCTTACTCTCAGTGCAGAATGCCAGCTCTAGACAAGACAGAAGAGGGAAGAGTCATGGCACTTACTTGCTCTTCTCTCCCTCCAGCTCTGCACAGTGCCGGCTTTCGTGGCAGAATACAGAGCTGAGCTCGAGAGTCTCACTTCCATGAGTCAGTAGCAGAGGATGAGGAGGAGTGAAAGAGATTGTTTGCTGTGACATCTGCTCAGTTCACTCCATTTGCGTCACTGTATAATTAAAGTATTTTCCTCCCTAGTTGACCACCTTCAGTGTTCAGAACCAAGGGAGTTGGGTTTAAACTTGTGTGTCCTAGGATCTGGCCAGCCAGCTCTATGTCCATCTTATGATCTCTTGCCAGATTCAACTTTCTGAAAGCTTAGACACTTTGTGTGACACTCTCCACCTTGTCTATACAGTTAAGTTCAGACTTCTTAAACTGGCATTTAAGCATCTCTGATCTGACCACAGACTTCTTTTCCCTTCACACACTTCACACTCCAGCCAAAGCAAATGTTTGCAGTTTTCCTGCCTAGTTGCCTTTGCTTGTATTCCCTCTGCCCTCAATTTCTCCTCCTTGTTAGTCATCACATGTGCAGATCTAAGCCGAAGCTCAAGGTCCCCACCGTAGTTCTAGTAATAGTACTAATAGCATCGATTGTTAATTACCTGCCTGATGCTGTGCTGAAGTCTTTACAAATTATTTGTCAACCCTACCGAGGTAGATATTATTGTTTTCGTTTTACAGATGAGGAAGCTGAGCTTGCCCAGGGTGTCAGCTCTGCAGTGTTGTAGAGGATGCATATGCAGTCAGACAGTCTGACCTTAGAGTCTTTGTCTTACTCCCTAAGCTGTAGTACCTTCTCCTGTGGTGCTGCTGTCTTCCCCAGTGTGGCCTAACCACCGCACCCTCTGAACTACCTTATCACTTTACTTGCTCCTTTCCAATATCATTTGGTGAGTTCTGCTTTTAATTGAAGTTAGTTATTTATGTTCTTATCTGCCCTCCTCTAGTCTTGGAAGGCTCGATCCATTGTCTGATCCATGTTCATGTTCTCCATGGTACCTTGCACGTGGAGACTTTGAAGAAAGTTAATACTGAAAAAAGTTTCAGACCTACAGAAAAGTGGCAAAAATAATAGAGCTCTCATATGCCCTTCACTTAGATTCAACAATGTTCCCATGTTTATTTGCTTTCTCTCTATGACATACACATGATAATTTTTTTAGCTGAACATTTGAACTGTAGATGTCATGACCCTTCAGCATATCCTAAGAAGAAGGACATTGTCTTTAGTAACTGCACTACAGTGGTTAAATTCAGCAACTTTAACTTGGATAGAATACTGTTATCTGATATACAGCCGTGTATGAATTTTGCCAGTTGTCCCAATACTGTCCCTTGGTAGCATTTTTTTCCTGATCTAGGATCATGTGTCATATTTACTTGTTATGTCTCTCTAATCTCTGTTCATCTAGAGACGCTTCCTTGTCTTTCAAGACATAGACACTGTTACAGTGGAGACCAGTTATAAAGTATTGCACAACTCAGATTGGTCTCATGCTTCCTCGTGAGTAGGTTCACATTACGTGTGAACACTGCAGGCAGGAATACTACATTAAGTGAAGTCTTGTGCATTACAGTCAGGAGGCACATGGTGCCATTCTGCCCAGGTTTTGGTGATGTTAACTTTGATCACTTAGGGGCAGTGGTGCTTATCAGATTTCTCCAATGTACCTGATGATTTAAGAAACTATGAAATATGTGGCCACCTAATTTGGAAGGGCCTTAAAGAGTGTTGGACTAGTGATGAATGATTCTCTAAGCTTCCTGGGAGGCTGTCAGGGTCGAGGGGAAACATGAGATGGAGGTGGTGAGGGGACGGGAGGGAGAGGAACGGAGTACCTGGTGCCCCTCTAACCCGAGCATCTCTGCTTCCTTTACTTTGATTTGTCATTTTTGGCAGAAGAGGGTCCACTGCTAAAAGAAACAAAAACCAAAAACTCCTGAACTAGTCCAGTTCCCTCATGTTTCAGATGAGGTGCCGTGAGCCATGGGGACTTTCCCCAAGTGACAAAGCTGGTCTGTAAAAGGCCAGATAGAGCGAAGGTCTCTTGGATCCCAGCTCAGGGCTTTTTGTTTTACCTTGGTGCTTAACCTTACTGGATCAAGGACTCCTTTGAGAATCTAAAGAAATCTGTTGAGTCCTTTTCTCTTAAAAAAACACACATATGAATTTTGCATTCAATTTTTGCAAGTTTTGGAAGCCCCTGAAGCTAATCCATGGGCTCTGCTTTCGACTGTAATACTTTTGTTTGAACTGTGTCAGTTTTACCATTTGCCTTTTGTCAGTGATGTTTTGAAAAAGGGTTTTGTGGTTGGGAACACGTGATGGCTTGTTCATTCTAAGCCCTCCTATGTTGGGTTGTGACCATTTGCTGGTGGGTGAGGGAGTGCATTACTTGGTGTTGTCCTGCCTGCATGTTGATGACAGTCTCTCTTGACAGGTTGTAAGATGAACAACGTTAATGTGGTGTATACACCATGGTCTAACCTGAAGAAAACAGCTGACATGGATGTGGGACAGATAGGCTTTCACAGGCAAAAGGATGTAAGTGTTGTGCACCACGGCAGGAGGCCGAGTCCCCACGCTGAGTGGTGTATCTGTGTTTTCTCTCTAACACCTTTGTTGTTGAGGGTTCTGCCTGATGTATGTTTTCTAAAGGGAATTAAGCTGGGTTGCTATACCCCTGGAAGCCTCTCCCTGTATGAGGGGAAAAAATTACATAATAAAGATTGAATATTTTTCCCCCATTCCCTCAAAGGTGAAAATTGTGACTGTGGAGAAAAAAGTCAATGAGATCTTGAACCGATTAGAAAAGACCAAAACGGAGCGATTCCCAGACCTGGCAGCAGAGAAGGAAGGCAGAGACCGAGAAGAGAGGAATGAGAAGAAAGCCCAAATTCAGGAAATGAAAAGGAGAGAAAAGGAAGAGATGAAGAAGAAGAGGGAAATGGATGAACTTAGGTATGCTGGGGCCGCCAAATGACACTGAGTGTGGAGGTCTTCCCTGTTGATCTCACCAGGGATTAACCCTGAAGAATGGTATACTGTAGAAGGAGGAGCAAATAATAAGCTCAGAGCCTTACATGCATTAGGAAAAGGTGTTTATACTAATGTGTTGGTCAAATGAATTGCCCTTTATGAGAGCACGATATGAGATTGTTTGACATAAAGTAGCTAATTTTATTTTTAAATAAACTGTCATAGTTTATCTTTAGTTTATAAACATCTTTAGGAAAAGAAAAGAGGCTATATGAAGTGTTTATCATTGACTAGCTATGATATTTAAATAAGGTTGTCTTAGCTCTAAAGGCCAATGCCATTAATGTTTGAAAGCTATTTTTAAAAATGCTTTTTTTACATTTTGAAAATCTACAGTAATTCATGTAGTGAGACCTGCTTCAAAGCACTCCATTTTTAAATGATAAATAGTAGTTAATATACAGTTTGTATCCTGAAATTCTAGTGTAAGGCATGAGAATATTGGCTATTAGTTTTCCAATGCTTCTATAACAGATTATCACAAATTTAATGGCTTAAAACAACACAGGTTAATTATCTTACAGTTCCACACATTAGAAGTACAGTGTGGTTCCCACTAGGCTAAAATCAAGGTGTCTGCAGGGCTGTGTTCCTTTCTGGAGCTCCAGGGGATAATCTGCTTCCTTTTCCAGGCCCTAGAGGCCGCCCACATTCCTTGGCTTGTGGTCCCTTCCTCCGTCTTCAAAGGCAGCACCATGGCCTGTCCCTGACCCCTCTTCTGTAGTCACAGCCCGCTGTCTGACCACAGCCTGCTCTGCTTTGAAGGAACAATGCGATGAGAGTGGGCCCATCTATATAATCCATAACCTCCCCATCTCAGATCCATAATTTAATCGCATCTGTGGTGTCCCTTTTGCCATACATGCTAACATTTCTGCACATTTTGGAGATGAGGATTGTTGGGTAGGGTTGTTATTCTGCCTACCACACTGCATCTGTAATAGATGCGTAGTGCTACACCTGAAGAGGCTTCTGGGTTTTCTTAGAGAAGGAAGGAAATTTACCCTGCAGTTTCTAGTCACAGAATTCCTAGGTTTTTCCACAGTTCCATACTTATCATTGTGGTAAGTATGCGAGAAAGAAAAAAAAAAGATATCAGCATGCCTTTGGGAATAGTATAGGATCCAAGCAAGCTGTCTTGCCATGTTCTGACCCAGGCTCCTTGGAGTACCATGGATTATTAGAAAGATTGTTGCATCAGAATGTAGGTGTTGTGATTAAGTACTGGTGTTTATTATTTATCCACCTGCACATATTCCTTCTGGGGGTTCTGCTAAAACAGGATGAGTAGGTTCATTTAAAATACAACATTCCAATGGAGAACTCTAGAAGCGCTATCCTGAGTTTATATTCTGCTAACAGGAGACAAGCTAGTGCATAGATTTCAACATTCAATCTGAGCTAGAACTGAGTTGGCATTGTGTTGTGAGTGAAAGAAAAATTAGCAACTCCCTCAGTGTGGGAAAGTGTTTAGAATTTTGAGTGATGCAGGATTGAGAGTAGTTTATTTGTTTTTGTTTGTAGTATGAGTGGGGAAAAATTTTAAAACATGCCATTTTGTGCCCTTTACAAATCTTACATTTTGTTTAGAAACATAATGTTGTATGTTAGGAATATAACGTCATTTAATTTAGTTAGAAAATTTAGTAAGAAAGAATAGCTGACATTTTTGGACTGTCAAACACTGTACTCTGCTTTACTACATTATCGCATTTAATCCTAACAAGTAGCCACATGAAGCAGATATTTTTATTTGCATTTTGTAGAAGAGGAAACAGCCTGACAAGCAGTCAGGTAACTTGCCCAAAGTCACATAGCTGGTCTTTGTCTGATTCTCAAGCTCACACATCTGTTACCACAATCTTCTATTCAGTGTTCCTATAGTATTTATTTCATATAAATCAAGTAATTTATAGATGTCATAATTTACCTTCAAATACATACATTTGTGTTTCAAGTTAAGCTGTATGCTACTAAAATTTAGGGGATTTTGTTTTGATTTTACTAGTTTTTAAAGTTGCAAGCATTTAACAAAATAACCCATCCCCTAAAACAGTTTTCATATCTTCTGGGCTTTCTTTTATAGTGTCAGCAATATATAAAATGCCTGGATAAGCTGAGGGAAAAAAATCCTCATTGTTATTGAATGAAATTTTTGCTTCAAAAGTTAAATCAGTCCCATTTCTTAAGCTGTCACTAGTCAGTGATATTTTTTCCACTTGTTTTTTAAGACATAAATTTTTATCCCACATGACTGGTAGAGTAAAAGGAAAATGTAAGTGGAATAAATTGAAAAACCACTTTTCTGATCCATATTTTTCTACAATTTTATTCTAGTGCTTTATTTTTAATAAATCATCATGGATCTCAGAAAACCAAAACCAGTCGGTGTGCTTATTTCTGTGAGCCATATGCCACAAGAACAGCTCGGTTTCATAGGCTGCAGGATGTAGACAGACATGGAGCAAGGCTGTCATGTGATGCAGTGTATTAAGGATTTGCTTGGCATATCCAGAGCAGCTGTTGGCATGCCCCATCTTGAGGTTTTGTGAAGTTCCAGCAACAAGCTCCACGCTTCTGATGTGTTTTATAATCTGTTTTGATATGTTTGTAATGCTAGTGTCCCTTTAATTTCTGCCTTTGAATCTTCCACCCCACTGGTTGAATGTTACGCCTACACATCTTCTCATTCTGCAGCCTTCCACTTGGCTTCTGATAGTAAAAAGTCCTTTATTTGAGGAGTGTCCACTTCAGTTGTGTGATTGCATAAGCATTGATTTGACTCTTCCAGGGGTTCTACAGATAAACCAGAAGATATTCTTACCCTGTACAGTATACCTGGTGCTTCCAGATGATTTCAGTGAAGAAATGACTTACCAGCCTTGTACCCAGAAGATACCCAACCTCTTTCCAATTCTAAAACCATTATTTAGACTGTAGTCTCCTTTCTGTTTTCAACCTTTTGAACAAGAATGACAGTAAGCGTTTCATTACTAATTTCTACTGAAAGAAAATGGATGGAATTGCCATTGTATAATTCAGGTTCTTTGAGCTCTAGTCAAGACCATGTCCATCAGCCTTCAGCTCAGACAGGAACAGAGCAAAGCCCACCACACAGAAGGCACCAACCTCCTTCTCAGGATAAAAGAGCTGCTGCCCTTGGAGACAGAAATCAACCTTATTTTTGCAAATAAACGCTTTACTCCTTGTCCCTGGTGTGCAGGAATTGTAATGACCTGATCATGTAAATAGGTCTACGTAAAGATCATCCCTTAGGTAGTTTTTAAAAATATTTAACTTGTTGGGAGTATACCAAAGTGTGAAGGCTAGATAGTAGCAGTATATTAACACCCTCTGTTAACCATTTTGCTCAGTAAACAATAACGACCATTTCCCCTTCCTTAGGCTTCACATATTCTCACCCATCTCGTTCATTAGCCCTTCAGACAGTTTTATAGCTCACACTTGCCCTGTCAACCTAGGATCTAATGGGATTTTAGCTTGGAAAAACTTTGTATAGGGTTAGATGTAGGGAGGAAGTGTTATATATAATTTTCTTTCTGTACCTGCTATACCGGAAGCTATACATAGAGTAAGAGAAGATAGTGGAAGATACTTAACATTGGTTTTGAAAGTAGTTGAAGTCTTAGAAGTAACTTTGCCTGGAGAGTTAGAGAAGCAGAATAGCTTCTAGTCAGTCTACATTTGGTTTTTGAGAGCAAGCAAGCCTTTGGGGAAGTCCTTCAGGTGGGGGCCTGTGTGTCTCCAGAGGGCCCCATCATTTACTGACGTGTGCTGGGGAAGAGCGCCCGTGGCTCCCATCGGCATGTCATAGTAGTGTTTTCTCTCAGTAGCTGAATTTGTGGTTACATCCAAGTGAAAGCTTACCTGCTCTGTTAAAACACTGGTATTATATGGTCTCACTTTCCTTTGTCTCTTTGTGTATTTTTAATAGAACTATTTGCAGAGCTATTGCTCAATAGGTCTTATTTCTTCTTGTAAGCTCTTTGGGGGCTGGGCTTTTTCTTATTCATCATTTTCTATTTTCTTCCCATCCCATCCTCTACCCAGGAGTAGCACAGTCTTATACATCATGGATATTTAGTAAATACTTGTTGAATCTCGTATGTCTCTCTTCTTCATTTTGTATGTGGCTTCTTGCTGATCACACTGTGTTAACTCATGCAGTAAGGACAATATAATTGGGCCTCAGACATCCAGCTTGATTTCCCACTCCTTGGCTTACTGACTTTCCACCTGAGTTGGTTTGATTGAGTTTGAAATGTTACTGTGAGTACCATCTCTTTGCCTGCGTTTGTACCATTGTCCAGTTCTGTCCCGCTTGCTTAGTCTACTCACCTCTTAGGCTCGGTTTGTGTTCCACCTCATCTGAGAAACGTGCTCCAGCAACCCTGCCTGCACGGATGCATTTCCTCTTTTCAATTCCTGGAACAACAGCAGTCTGAGCAGCATGCTTCAGCTATGAATCACATCTGCTTTTGGCCATAGATGAATTCCCTCCTCTGCATAATGCCATCTACCTCAAAGTTGAAGAGGTGACATGAAATGAGTGTGAGCAAGCACTTTATAAAGTGTTGTGCATATCTTATTTACTGTTCATAGATATTTATCCTTTTTTTTGTTGTTGTAGTCTCCTTGAGGGAAGGCTTATATGTTTTTCGAAAGACCCTCAGCAATGCTAGGTTGGTAAATAGTTCTCGGCTGGACAACCTTATTTTAAATGTGCTTTTTTTCTTCCAGGAGTTACTCGTCACTAATGAAGGTTGAGAATATGTCTTCAAATCAGGTATGCTCAAGTTATTTGCTCTAATGTTGTGCCTTGAAATCACTCACTAGGAGTTTTAAATAGCTGACCCTAATGGCCAGTATTGATTCACATAACTGCAGATGGCTTGATGTGATTCAGCAGCTGTAGCACAGAGGTGGGCACTGCTGGGCCTTGCCCCTCTGCCTCCCTGTGGAATTTCTCACGTGTTTGTTTTTAAGCAGGTCGCCTCCAGAAAGAGGTTGTCTGCCTTGTCCATTGTGAGTGCGGATCCATGAGTATTTACAGGACTTCCTCATTCCTCATTTCCCTCTTTTCTAGTTGCAGGCATGCAAAGGTGCCTTTATTAATGTTCAGTATTAATGCAGCTGTAGATTCTGTACAATAATTGAGTGAGAACAAAATTATAGCCTTCAATTAAAAAATAAAACCAAAGTATTAACCCTAAGATCTTACCTCTGATCTGAGTGACAGCATTCGTTGTGTTCATTCCTTAGGACCTAAGGTCGATGTGGTGATCCATGTTACAGCACTGAAAGGATCTTAACAGCAGTGTCTTTTTATTAGAACTATGCCATGGACTTACTGTCCATGAGAACTGTCTTTCTCAGATTTTACTTTGAAGTATCTGGAGATAGCACAATTTCCATATTATTAAATAGTCATTACAGAAAGTTGAAACTTGGTGGATATATTTGCTGTATTGTGTGTTTTATAGGATAGTTTACAAATATATACTTTACATCTGTGTTGTCCAGTACACTAGGCACTAATTTCATGTGGCCGTTTAAACTTTAATTAATTAAAACTAAATTAAATCACAAAATTTAGTTCTTCAGTCATACGAGCTGTGTATGGCTACTGGTTACCATATTAGTACAGAAAGAGGACATTTCCAGCATTGCAGAAAATACTACCTAAGAGCACTGCTTTAGATGCTTGAAAAATAGCAGGATTTAAAGCCCCCTAAAGGTCATCTAGTCAAACCCCATACTTAGTGCATGAACTGGAATTGTTAATAGGGCTTTAGACCTTTTTCATATCTATATGTTCTTCAAAAAATGAGTAAGAACAATATCCTTATTCCTGGCTCTGTGAAGAACTAAATTTCTGAGGCTCCTTTACAAGTCAGAGATGTATCTTTATAATTTATTCCTGAAAAATTCCAGAGTAGCATTATGTGGTTAAATAGAGCCTTGACTTTGAAGTTCAGAGACTTAAACTGTCATTTACTAATTGGATAAGCCTAATAAAGTTATTTAACCTCTCTGAGGGCCTATTCATCAGCGCTGAAAGGGAGACATATTACCTCAGGAGGCTGTCCAAAAATTTAAATAAGGGCACGTAAGTGAAAGGTCTTTCTTGACTTCATCACTCTGTGACTACAACTGGTCATTATTATTTCTTATCTATATAGTCCTTATTTTCTATTTTCCCACAAAGTATTGGTATCAAAAGATGAGGTGTATTTAATCCCTTCTGGAAACCATTCTTAGATTTCATGAAACTTACAAAAAAGCTTAATAGTTTAACAGAAATCGTTGACATACCCCAAATCTAATGTCTTTTTGTATTTGCTCTTATTGAAGTTTTGTGTTATTTACAGACTACTTTCAAGCAGAAATCTGGCCCCTGTGTTAAGTTAGAACCTTCGACATTTTCATTCCGGTCATTACAGATCTTTCAAGTATGGATGTTGTCCTGGAATTAAGCAATAAACACACACATACACATGCACATATATATACAAACACCATCTTGTTAGTGACAATGTTAAAAGTTCCAGGATTAGGAAATCCCATTTGTATGTCAAAGGATTCCTAACTCTTATGCTTTTCCTCCCTCTCTGTTGCTTGCTACTACTGTTCCTAAGCTCTAGGTCCGAATCAGGTTCAAGTTTCCAAGGAAGCTTTGCACTGGGTGTTTTTATTGTCTTTCTCAAAGTGGAAGGGCCCTTAGAGCCTTTTCCTGTACTGCAAAGAACAGGCTTTGGTTCTCCTTGTAACTGTTCTGCTAAGGAGTTATAGACCTTTTATGATCCCATTTGGCAGCATGATCAGTTGATTTTCAGTTACAGGTTGGTGTTTATATAAAATAGGTCTTATTTTTAAGTTCATCAGGAAAAGCATTAGTCTTCTAGTCTGAAGTTGGTTTTAATTTTGAGTTTTTGCTGTCCTATTTAGAATAATTCTCTCCAATCTATAATTTATTTCTAATCTTTCTAAATTTGGTAACAGGACCATAAACAATTACTTTTAATATTTTATTGGCTTATCCTTTCATAAGCTAATGACAAAAAAACCTATTCTGCTATATCGAAAATACTCTTAAAGAGAATCTAAAACATAAAAATTGTCCAAATAATGTTTTGGATCTCAGGTACATATTTAAAAGTTACAGTAATCCCAAAATGCAGATCCCCAGGCACATGGGAACACTTGGCAAATCTAACTCACAGCCTCTGTAGGGAGTGATGCCTTTGTGTTGTCGGCAGCCCACATGACCTTAGTGAGTTTTTCATCCTCAGTGTTTGGAATATAAAGCTGATGTATCTTCAGAGATATATGCTATAACCCTTTCAACATCTAATGCTGTTATTTCAGTTTAGGCCTCTGGGGAAGGCATGGTTCTGGTGCCTGTACAGTTACCTAAGGCATTTTTATTGTGGTCTCCATTTGTTGTCCTTATTAAAGAGGCGCACAGGAGAGAACTCCGGAATGAAAGGAGATAAACCAGACTTCACAGAAACAATTGTTCTCTACCTGTATTTCCTGTTTCCCTACCCATCTTCATTAAGGACTGTTAAGAAGGAGAAGAGCATATATATCTGTGGGCCTAAGCCCTCCCCTTTCTCTAGTGACTCAGGGATCAAGCTGTGGAAAAGGGGTAGAAGCCAAAACAAGTAACATTCTCAGGTTGTGACATTGTCAAGCAAATGAATATACCAGAACTTACACTGTTAGTGAATGCTGGCATTCTGAGCATGGAGTGGCTCGGAAAGGAGTCCGGGCTCTACTTTTGTACTTAGTCTTCAGAACTTGTGAATAAGCCACACAATAAAATGACACTGTAGACCATCATGTAAGGTTCTTTATCAAAGACTTGGCAAGCCAGCTAACTTGGTAACTGGCCTATGGCTTCCTAGTGACATTTCCCGTAACAGAAAAAAAAAATGCAATCTTATGAAGTCACAAATATGTGACAACCTTGAGGCTCTGTATAATGGAATTTAGGCCAAAAATACTGTCACATGTTGGAAACATTGTTAACATAAGGATATTGAGGGAGTATTTGTTTGTTTTCATATTATGGTATATTTGTTGAAGGAGCAGTAATATTTCTTTTAGTAACGCTTGCTGCATCCTATACTACGTCACTTGGGCCTTCTTTCATAATTTGGGAATCACTGGTCTCTTAGCTGTGTATTGCAGGCCGTGTTTTGACACCATAGAGGAGATAGCTGCTAATCCAGCTATTCTAAAGGATCAACAATTTAAGATGGAGAAGAAATGATAAGCGAATTTAATTATAATTACTTTTTACTTTAAACTCTACAATTAGGCATAAGGAGGCTTGTTACTTAAAACTAATTGTAAAATTTTTAAATGGAGTTATTTTGAAGGCTTTTATGGTTTCTCTTTTTTCTCTCCTACAGGATGGCAATGATTCAGATGAATTCATGTGAATGGAGAAAAGGACCTTTTAAAGATGTGAATTTAGGGACAGTTGGAGACACATTGATTTCATCCGTTTTCTGAGTTATAAAAAACAAGCAGCCAAAATTCTACCTTCATTCTACACAAATATTACCAACATTGGAGTTTTAAAAGTAATTGTACCCTTTTTTGCTGACGGAAAAGGATCAGATACATAAAATATAGTTGGAATTGAGGACAGCCTCTAATTGAGGAAAGTGAAAATATTTTTGCCAGAACATGTCTTGATACCTCATGAAAGTTGGCTGTCTTTGTTCTTGGGATAGACTTTAGAAGGAACCAGCTCTGAAAAGTACTGCTATTACTGTGGTCCGTCCCTGAAGACAGATGTCTTAAAAAGCTTTTCATATTCTTAAAATAGCTTCACTTAAGAAGAATGTACTAGTGAGCAATGTATACAAATGTTCCCCTCACCTCTGATTTCTTGATTAGAAAAAAAAAGCCTATGGGTTTTTTAATTAATAGCGATATTTTCAGAAGATTGCTGGCTTCAGTATTCATGTTCCATTGTGTCGTCTGGGTCTGTCAGCAGATTCATCCTCCACTCTCGGCTGTCTTAACTTCCGTGTTCTATGTCCTTGCTTCCTCCGAGCGAGGGCCTCTGCCTAATAGTCGGTGTTAATCAAGCTAGGGCTTTATAGCAGCTTTGACCTGAGCGCCAGACATCCAACACCATGTACAGTACAACCTCCAGGTTCTGGGGTCCATTTCCTTGGCACTGAGGGAGAAACAGGAAGGGATGCCCTGTGCCTCCTCCTGAAGATGCAATGCACCTGGTTTTCGTTGTGGGATGTAGCATAAAGCAAAAGTCTGCACTGCAATTATGATCTTAGAGAGAATTAAGCATTTCACTAACCAGCCAAGTAACTTGTTTCTTTATCTTGAAATATTTATTTTTGAGTTGTAACCCCAGATTTCAGATTTCTTAGTTGTAGGCCCAGTAACCCAATATGTAACAATACTTATCTTCTGAACCACCTGCTCTCCAGTGTGATTTGGAACAGAAGATGTATTTTCATTGTAGCATATAAGGCAACCCCTGCAGAAAGACAAAACAAAGAAAGGGAAAGAGAACAAAGCCTGCAGGTCAGGAAGCATACAAGTTCACATTTTAACCACACCCAGAACTCTACATGTAGCATTCTTATTCTTAACTGTATTCTAACCCAGCAAAAATGTATCTCCCCCAACAAATATGCTACCTGTAATAGCACTTTGGAACTGTTGGTAAAACCAAAAGACCATTGTTTCTATTTATCCCAAATTGGTGTATGGGGTTGAACTGGAAAATTCCGAGGTATATAACTCAGCCAAATTTTGAGAGGGGGTATAGGAGGTGACTCCAGAAATCAGTGAGTATGTATGTGTGGGTGCGTGTGTGAATAATGATATTCAGCTTGGAGTTCTGTGATTTAAAAATGTAATAAAGAATCATTTTTTTATTCAGAAGGACATTGACATGTGAATTCTTAGAAGTTGTTTGTTATCACCATCCACACACTGGTTTTGAGGGTAATGTGGCTGGAATAAACTTCATCTATCACAGGCTCCATCTGGTAGGCTCTACATGGGTATATCTTCCTCTCTCCCTGGTGAACGCATTTCCCCCACATGCCCGCAGGGTCAAAGTGGGTGATGTTTCCCAGACACACTTGATTGGGTGAGAGTTAGTAGCTGTGATTCTCAGTAAGACGGCCCTCCTGCCGTTCCGGTCGCACTTCTTTAACACCGAGCCAGATGTCTACAGTGGGGAGACCTTGTCTCCAGCACTTCCTGTGTCCCCTCAGCTTTGTACTGCTTCTGAAGGACTCCTCTCTGCTCCACATTGCATTTATAGACAGAGCTTTTGAAGAATGCATCTATTAGTACTGTAGTGTGAGAGACCCGCAGCTTATTCTGGTTTAAAATGTCAAGGCCTACCTGTGTCTCCAGTTCTGAGTTTAATTCGTAGCTCTCAAGCCTTTTCAGCTGCCCTGTGCTGATCTCCCCCTACCTCTGCCTGTGTGCTGGTAGTCCGCCCGCCGGCCCTCTCTTGGAGTCCCGGGGAAAGCTGGACCTTTTCTCAAGGACATTGGTTCAGTGCCAACAGGTCATCTCATTTCTTGCTTGTGGCATATTTCCTAAAGTTCTGATAGGAAAATTCCGAATTGTTGGTATTTTTATGAACTGTGCCCTTGACCAAATCGGTGTACCCTGAGGCTTTCTCTTGTCCACTCTGCCTCCAGTTTCCCCACTGTATGAGCTGCATGCTAATGAGGTTCACCTTATCATTTACTTCACTTCACCGATTCTGTTATATTCCTGGAGCTTTAGCATTCGTTTCTTACCCCCTTGTTGATCTGCGGTCACAATCTTCGGGTAAGGGAGCATGGTCACGGTGCTTGTGCTGGCGCAGGTGTTGGGAAGTTTACCGGTTTAGTTGAACCCCCTTCAGTGTCTTTTGTTCGTTGTACTGTTAAAGCATGGGTTTTGGTAGGCCTGCAACTGTTGAGAGCCGCTGGTCCTCCCACAGAGGAAGAAGGTGTGAGCCACGCATACTGCACAATGAGATACAGAGAGTTCAGCTCCAACCTCCAGTTTAAGACCACAGTGCTTGCATATGTATGAGAGGGGAAGCTCTTGTTTTCTGGGCTGGAACAGGTTATGGGAAAAACTGAGCAGAATGGAGAAATGGGGCACTCCCAGTTTTTCTTGAGCGGTGATACTAAAGCCTGCTTTTCCTCTGTTTGATTTGAAGCACAGCATTGTGAATAGCAAATCCCATACTCAGAATGATCATAGTAGAGTGATTCACAGTAGAGCGATTTTAAAGTAGGCTGTAAAGCAATCAAACTATAAACAAAAGTGTAAAATTAGAAACTTGAATTCCAAGCTAAATGTCAGTCCCAACCCATCTAATTCCAGCGAGTAGGTGACAGCTCAGAAATGAAGGCCCCAGTGCCGGTCCCCGAGCACACAAACGTTCAAGGCTCTCTTAAGAGTTCTCTGCCAGGCACATGGCCCAGCACAGGGCAAGAGACTTTTATGTGCACCATCATCATTTCACAAATGAGATGATGCCAACCACATATTCCTCCCGTCCTGGATGAATGATGTGTAAAATATAATAAAAGCCTGTAACTTGATTAGAACCAAGTGTGTGTGTGTGTGGAATTTCACTTTTCCCCTCCAAGACTTTGCCTCACTGATGGTCAGTGCATGTGTACTTTAGGCAAGTAGTAAAAAGGAGGTTCTTGACTACCTGAGATGGTGTTCAGCCAGTTTTTCTCTTTAGCAGGAGGAAAAGAATAAAAGAGAAGAATGCCCAAGAGTTCCAGGATGAGAACTGATGAACCCATAACTCAAGGGCTGTGATGTTCGAGCCTAGTATATAACTTGATTCCCTGCCCCGCCCCTGCTGAGATTCCTATGGGTCTGACTGAGATTTTGACTGGGGTGTGGCTGCAGATGTGAAGAGCTGCTGGAATGGTATCATTGATGAATGCGGTGGCTCTGGACCAGCATTGTTTATAGATTCACCCCTTCGGTGGGAGCACTTACTCTGATGTTACTCTGTGTACTTTGAGAGGTTTGAGGTAAAGGGAGCCACATAAATACTCAAGTTTCTGTCCCAGCTGTAAACATATTTGAATTCTTCAATTTTTATTGGAGGACATTTGAGTTGTATGTCCCACTAGCCAGGGCAGTACCTGCATCCTTTTCAGTTTTAACTGCCTTGGCTACAAAAACTCTTCAGATTTAATTGTTTGGGTAAATTAACCTATATGGGAATGAAGGTTGAAACCAGAATTTTCATATAGAAAAATATGGAGATCCATGTGTATACTTGGTGGACTCAGGAGTACACTGAAAATATAAATATCTAACACCCTGTATCCACCATGGTTTATCATTGGGATATACATAGCTGATCTCGGCCTCACACTGATTGCTTTGTTTTGTCCTTCTGATTTCATGGCATCAGTTATTGGAAGAACGCTGAGCTTTCCACCTTAGTAGTCGCACCATAGCCAAATGAAGTAAGAACAAGGTCTCTGCCATCGGTAGGCCCCTGTGGTTACTGACCTGGCGCTTAATCCCGTGGAGCTTTTGCTAGTTCCCAAACCTGGTGAGTGAGTGTCCATATTTAAGGCTGAAAAAAGAAAGGATTCTCCAAGTCAGTACTAGCGTTCATTTCCACATCAACCCCATCCTGTAACCAGTGCAGTAAAAATATATGACTAACGGCCTGACGCTTCACATTCTGCCTAGATGAGACCGTAGCTGCTCGTGCTCCTGCTGTTATTTTGGTTTCTGCCTCAGCAGTTTGCCCTGTGTACAGAAGGCTAACATTTGCTTCTGATTTCTAGGATATGCCTGTGAGAATAGGATATATCAGGTGTTAAAGGCTGGCCTGTTGGCCTTGAACCTTTTTAGCTCCAGGGTCTGCAGGTCAAAATTACCGACTGAAAAAGGTAAAAACAAAAATGTTCGTGTAGTGCCCTTTCATCCAGCTCAGCCTCTCCAGAATTATCTTCAGTGGTGAAGCCCTTAGCTTCATTACATTATATTACATTAAAATTACATTAATTTTAATACTGTGTGTATAATAAACATATAATGTATCTATATTACCCACTTCAGCCTGCTGACTGCTTCCTGGAGGAATGTCCTCTTCCCCAGGATCTCCTGGGATTCGCATTTGGAAAGAATGTTTAGAATGTTTTCATTTATATGACTAGATACACATAGTTGAGAATTCAAAAGATTTAAGAAGACACAGGGCACAGATTTTTAGGGCAGTGAAAAATTATCATGGTGGATACGTGTCATTCATTTATCCAAACCCACAGAATGTGCAAGACCAAGAATGAGCCCTAATGTAAACTATGGACTTGGGCGGTTATGATGAGTCAGTACAGGCTCGTTGATGGTAGCAGTGTGCGCCCCTCTGGTGAGGTATGTAGGTAGTGGAGGCTGTGCATCTGTGTCGGGGTAGCGGGTAACAGAATTCTAGCTTCTGTTCAATTTCACAATGAACCTAAAACTGCTTTTAAAAAATAAAAGTCTACTTAAAAGAATAAAAGGGTGTAGGGTGGTGTTAGAAGTTCTGGATCTGGAGCTCAGGGATGCTGCTGGCTTCTTGGCCTGGGCGTAGCAGTGGCTCAACTGAGGAGGGAGGGGAGAGGTGCTTCTCTGTGCCTCTGCCTTCTGGGGCATTTAATCCAAGAGAAAACGCCCAGCTGCTTCCCAGGCCTCACACCTGGCTGCTGGGACTCGTTCCCCCAGAAATGGAGGGAACAGGAGGGTTAGGAGTGCTTGGAATCCCCCACCCACGAACCAGCCTCTGCTTGGATGCCAAGTTACAGACAAGTTGTCTCTCCATAAGCTCCTGTGTTCCAATCAAAATCTGAGCTCAGTGGAGAATGAGCCAAAGAAGGGAGGAAACTGCTTGCTTTCATCTCAGTTCATGCTTGGGGGTGGGGAGGGGACGTGGTGGGAGCGGGGCTGGCTGCAGGCGACTCAAGACGTCAGCACCCAGTTCCCCTTGGATCCCCTCTCCCACGCCCGACCTGCTGCCTCGCTGCTCAGGGTCCTGACACCAACCGACTGCGTCAAAAAGGATGGGAGACCCGAGTCCACGTGGGTGAGCATATGGGCAGTCTCATGAAGGAAAGGAAACCAGACACCATTTCCATCCCAGATTTTACCTTTAGGAGTGTGGATTTTAAGATATAACTCAGCTGCTTTGCTGTGTGACTTACTGCAAGTCACTTTTGCCCACTGGAAAGTGAGGAGTAGGATTGGAGCAAGGATTACGAATTCCAGGGCTCTAGGGGTCAGGCGGGCAATGGAAATGAGGGCCAGTGAGGCTAGGTGGTCAGGCGCATAGACACACTGTGTGAGCTGCTGCTTGGATCCACCTAAGAATTGCCACAGGTTAATGAAGATATGTAGGAGAGGCTAATGAAGGTGATTGAAGCTAATGAAGCTGGTTGATTTAAGGAGCTAAGCTTGATAGGACAGGAAACAAGAAATGGCTTTTTTCTTCAGTCATTTTCAATAATGCTCTGGGAAAAAAAAACCAATACTCTGATTTATCTTCCTCACCCTTTGATGACATCCTGGACCAATAGACCAGATTCTGTGACCTTCTGATCACTTCCTAATACAGAAACAGTTCCATTTTAAGGTGACAACTTTCTTTTAGCTATTAAAAACCCCAGTCCCATTTAAATGAAAGCCTTAATCACAAATATAATTCAAAACTTTGGCCCACCCTCTAGTTCAGGCCTGGTTCTTTATCCTGCCTCTTCCAACTCTACCCTAATGTTTCCCACTTCCCTACCAGCCAGCTCCTCTAGAAGTGGGTAGAGGCTAGAAAGGTAGACTTAAGGAGGGTTTCTGCTTGATCCCATTCCACAGGGACCAAGGGTAGGGGGTCTTTGGTGACAGGCACGATTGTAATTTGGTTATTTTTGTCTTGCAACTAGAACAAGGGTGTACTCAACTACTTCCTGCTCTCAGCTTCAATACTTCGTGAATATCCAATACCAGGTACTCTATGAATCTGATTTTTAAGTCAAATTTCCAAATTGGTATATGTTAGCTTAAAATTATTCAGTACTGCTGGGCCCAACTAGCCCTGGCTATGGACTGTACATTGCCCATGGGCCGTCGGTTCAAGGGCTCTGGGTTAGAACGATTTCTAAAGTTTCCCCCAGTCCTCATCGTCTATGAATTTATGATTTTCCAAGGTTTAGTAAGAACCCCTGGAGGTCATCCAAGCTACTTCCCTTATAAGCAGGGTTTCTCCCCTTTCCCTCCCCACTAGGAATTCTGGGTGGCCGAGGCTCTTGGAAATGCACATCCTGAAAGGATACCACCGTCCTGGAGAAACGAGAGAGGAAAGGGAGGGCCAGCAGGTGGCAGGAGAGAGCAGCACGGGTTGTGGTTGGGCTGTCCTGTGAGCCCATACTGTGTTATAGGTGGATGGAAGGTTGAACACTGGACCTCAATGAGTGTCCTGCCACCAAGAATCTTGAAGCACGTCTGGGAAAGCTGCGCTTATCTAAGGGGATGGAAGTCCTCAGAGCTCTTTGCTATTAAAATGTTAGAAATGTGGGGTGGAAGGTGCCTGAACCTTCTAAGCTAATACTGTGTATTGTTTTAAAAAGAAAATGGCTATCAAAACATAATGTTTACATTTAAAAACAGATCCGTTGTTATAGAATCAGCTTCTAGCGTTCCTTTGCAGGCATAATGCACAGGTTTCATAAGATGGAATTGCATAGAATCGTAGCCTGTGGCAGTTGGAAGGGACGGTAAGGTCGTCTAAGCCCATGGTACTATTCTGTGCCCTTCACAGTGTCCCGAAGCAGAATGTCTCCGCACGAATGCATCCAGAGAGAGTTCTTTATAAAGCCACTTGGCTATTACAAAGTCACTTTGTTGAGCCAAAGTCAGCCTCACAGTGACTTCTACCCCACGATTTTGTCTTTGGGAGCAACACGGGGCAAGTTGAATTCTTCCATGTTAGACCCTTGAAAGGTTTAAAGACAGCTGTCAGTTGCCACTTGGGATTACTCCTAAACATCCCATTCGTTAGGAAAAGCAGGCATCTGGGGACAGAGACACCGTCTCACATCACATGGGGTAAGTTCCCCATATTCCCTCATTTTCCCAATTCCTAGAAAAAGAGTAGCTCCCTAAGTGTGCACGGTCCCCAGCCATGACCCCACGCTCAAGCAGAGCGGAGCAGAGGAGAGGCCGTTCTCCGCGTGTAGCCCAGATTAACTGACTCTTCGACTTGCATTGTCAACAAAACCCCCTGAGTCTTTTCCACACTTCTCACTGATTAGACTCTTGGGGTCATGGAGGATTTTTTTGGACCAAAAGACATTAATCCAATTCCCTTTTAATTGTTAACTGTAAAATGTAATCAATACCCAAAAGTGTGAATAGAAAGATATATTCATTTTCAAGAGTAATAATAACATAGACACCTGTGTTCTATTTCCCAAGCTAGGCATCAGAGCCTTCCCCAAAGCCCCCTTTGTACCTACCCCTGTTCATATCCCTTCCTTCCTTCCCAACTCTCCTGACTCATGATAATCATGCCGATGGCTTTTATCCCCTATATGCATTTCCCCAAACATACACTGTTCAGTTCTGTTTTGATCTTTATATAAATGGCATGTTATTGTGATTTTTTTCTGACTTTTCTTCCATTCAATATTATGTATTTAATTAATTTTCCCTATCAAAGATATCTTGTGAGAGCCTAGTGAGTTAATTCTGGCTTGAATTATTTCCTCTGACATAATCCCCTTCACAAATGTGTGTACATATTTATTAAACATTGCTTCTATGTTGTCAGCCAAAAAATTTTAAAAACATTGAATGAGGTAGGTCTCATAACCTTCAGCAAACTTCTAGAAAATTTACTTTCTGACTGAGATTAATTAATTATTCAGCACTCTTTTTACATATCTAGTAATTTATCTTCCTAATTGTACTTTAATCCGGACTGTTTTTCCCTACTTGTTCACATGGTTATCAAAAAACATCTTGCTTGAAGTCCAAATAAAATATATTTACATTTAAATATATTTGCATTTTCCTGATCTTCCAGTCCAGCAACCTTGTCAGGAAAGGTTCAGAGAAGCTTGGATTGGCTCCTAAAAATTGCTGTGACATTTTCTAAATAGCATAAAGCAGCCCTTTGGTTTCTGTAATTTTGCCTGCGATAGATGGCACGCTTACCAAGCCCAGAGTTGTGGGAAATGATCTTTAGCCTCTGGAAAATCAGAACTGCGCTTTCTGATCTTTTGTTTTCCATGGCTTCTGAAAGTTCAGAAGGAACACCTGAGTGACGTCCTTCACAAGTTTTCCGTTTGCACAGTCCTTTCATCTAGGCTGGGAAGTCACGACTTGGAGAGGACAGGAGGTACTAACCCACTGAGATAAGTAAGGCATTTTCATGCAGAGCAGGGACGAGGACCAAGCTCTTGATGACTGGTTTCCAGAAAGTGGTAGATGAAGTAATGTTAAATCAGCCGTAGGCATGGGATTAAGAATTTGAGGGTGAAAGGGCAAGGCTGAGATAGTCACAGGGGTAATAAAAACATTAGCTATTAGGAGGAATGAATCAGATTGCCAGAAGGAAATGGCAGAGCTAGAATGATTTGTAGTCGGTCCATTTAGCATGGAATGATAACTTTCTCCACCAGCCGGCTCCCAGCCAAGGCACAGGAGAGGAGTAGGAGGACAAGATAGTCAAGGGCCGAGGGGGACCAGCTACGGAGTGAGTTTAGATCAGTTTAGGCATTTGTGAGGGCAGCACCAAAGGGGCTGGGGGGCTCCAGGCTCCAGGGGAAGGGAATTGGGTGGAACAAGAGGAAGTGTGGGCCAGGGGATATGGGCTGGGTTAGGGGAGAGGGTCCTAGGAGAGGTGAGTGACAGCTGTGATAGGAATGGCTGTGCTGGGAAGGATATGGCAGGAATGCCTGTGGTAGAGTGACAGCGTGGCCTGGGGAAGTGGTACCACATGCTGTGGAACAGACCAGGGTGAGGCCGGGAGGGTGGGGCCAGGCCCAGGTGGGGCGTTGCCAGGCAGGTTAGCACCATCCATTATATGCCAGCTGCGAGGGTGGAAGGGGAAAGTACCAGACCCAGACGGCGGGAACATTGCAGGGGGACAGCAATGCGTTCATGGTCTGGAAGCCAGAATAGGGAACGAGGCAGAGTTTCCTACATGACCACAGAACATGATGGCAGTGGGGGATGCCCCCTTAGGGCAGGGAAAGCCACTGTGGTCAAGGGGAAGGGTGAGAGAGAGAGAGCCGTTCAGAGTGAATGGAAATTCACAGTGATAAAGCTGGACTGGGAGGGCCTGTGAGAGCAGCTCCGGGGCGAATACACAAATACGAGCTCCCTTGCATAGGTGCTGGAGCCCAGAGTAGGTGTGAACATAAATGATGAGCCTTCTGCAAGCAGGGCCTGCCTGGGTCACTGTTCGTCTGCACACCCGCAGGAGCAGCTGCCCCAGCGGGGGGAGTTCATCTATCCATTTGGCACAGTATCTGCACGCTTCCCTGGGCATACAAAAATGTGTGAGACCTTTGGAAACGTGTTGGCTTCCAAATTCAAACAGGAACCAGTACAGTCTAAGACATATTTAAACAATGTCTACAAATGTAATCCTAATTTGCCATCCTTATTTTAGATTGGACATTCATAAACATGGCATTCCATTTTTAACTCGTAACTTAGCAATACACATTGATGACTGAGAAAGCGTGATCCTCTGTAAACTAATTGTGTTCATCAAAGCCAAGCAACATCGGAATCATCCCTGAATGAAAGCTGAACTCTGGAGTCCTGGGTTTTCCTGGCAAGATCCCCAGTCTTATTGACTTTATTTTACCAGAGACCGCTAGGGCTGATCTCAATTGTCCTTTATCAATCATTGCCAAAGCCACACCCAATGACTGAAACCCCAGGACCTTTATGGGCAATAAACCAACACTACCCGCATTCTTGTTTTATTTATTTTTTAAATTTATTTTCTGCTTTATTATTTATTTATTTTTATTGTTTGCTTTATTTTTCTCCAATACCATTTGTCACCATCTACCATACTACCTATTTTTTATATTTATTTGTTGAGCTCCACCCCACATAGGCTCCCATAAAGGCAGGGATTTTGGTTAACTCTGTACCCCAATATCTAGAGCAGCGGTTGGCTCATAGCAGTCATGCAACAAGTATTTGTTGAGTAAATGAAATTTTCGAAAGTGAAGTTTAAAAGAACTTCAGATTTTACAGCAATACAAATATATATTTAATGGGTGATATGAATTCATTTTATTGCATTTAATGTAAGGGGGGATGGGGCTTCCAGAAAGTAATAGGGGTGTGGATGATTTTTAAGTGGCCTTTCTCATGAAATTAATGAATGAAGCTGGAAAGGGCTTTAGAGATCAGCCAGAACAGAGGTGTGACCTGATTTTTTTTTATTAAGGTATTATTGATATACACTCTCATGAAGATTTCACATGAAAAAATAATATGGTTACTACATTCACCCGTATTATCGTGTCCCCCCCCATACCCCCTTGCAGTCACTTCCCATCAGTGTAGTAAGATGCCAGAGAGTCACTATTTGCCTTCTGTGTGCTACACTGTCTTCCCCATGATCCCCCCACACCCTGTGTGCCCATCATAGTACCCTTCAATCCCCTTCTCCCTCCCTCCCTCACCCCTCCCCTTTGGTAACCACTAGTCCCTTCTTAGAGTCTGTGACTCTGATGCTGTTTTGTTCCTTCAGTTTTGCTTCGTTGTTGTACTCCACAAATGAGGGAAATCATTTGGCACTTGGAGGTGTGACCTGATTTTATCATCCAGGGCGTGGCAGCAGCTGGACTA